>OVBA01000347.1:0-72758 GCA_900406435.1 Lepidium aucheri
TCATCTTGGATAGGTGAAAACTCTCTCCACGCTCAGTTGGCAACTTCACAGGATGAAATAGCTCAGCTCAAGGAATCTCATGCTCAGCAAGCATTGGAGCAGCGAACGACGAATGAAAAGTTGGCAGCTTTGGAGAGTATGATTGATATCTTGGTTGCGGGCAATCCACATGCGACGGAGGCATTGGCACGTAGACGTCNAATTAGCGCGTAGACGTCAAAATCTCGTGATGCAACCTCCGGCCGAGACTCATGTTGATTTGAACGAAAGAGTGTCTGAGGAGAAAGATGCTGGGAGCGCCGACTTTTATAATGAAATTTAACATTAGATTTTTATTTTTAATTATGTTTTTTGTAAAAATTTTTATAAATTTTATAAAATTAAATTTTAAATTTAAAACAATTCTAAAATTTTAATTTAAACAAAAAAATTTAATTAAATTGTTTTATAAAAAATTATCCAATTTCGTCTCTATTTGCTTGTAAACTGTTTCGTCCCTATTTAGTTGTAAAATATTTTGTCACGATGTACTTGTAAACATATCGTCCTTAATTTGTTGTAAAACTAATCGTCCTTAATTCGTTGTAAAATAATCCTCTCTAATTCGTTGTAAAATTGTCCTCTCTAATTCGTTGTAAAATAATCCTCTCTAATTCGTTGTAAAATAATCCTTGTTAAATCGTTGAAAATGTTACAACGAATTTACATCATTTGCTTTACAACGACTTTACAACGACGCTTGTAAGATTTACAACAATTTTACAACGAACGTTTTACGACGTAATTACAACGAAAACACGCGTTTGCAAAATTACCAACGTTTTTACAAGGAAAGTCTTATTACGACGATCAGTTTACGAGGAAAGTCTGCAACAAATTAGGGACGAAAATAGGTGTTGTAAACATAGTGTCTTCTTGTAGTGAGAACCGTTTGTTTTAATGAAACAAATTCCTCTGTAAATAAAACTCTGTTTTCTCTACGCAAAAACAGAGAGAGAGTATGAAAAGTGATATCGATAGCAATAATATTCGATCTGATTCTAAAGAATCAAACACATAAAAAAAACACAAATCTTCTAATTATTTCTCTTGGATTTTAGCCTAGAACAAGAGAAGACTTTAATTGTTACCCTACAAGAGATTTTATGTAATACTAGGCTTGAGAATAAGGGTCAATATTCTCTTTAAGAAAATTGTTATCAAATACGATTCAAATCATTATCCAAGTTCACCGACTATCAAGTTCTTAAATTTCAACATGTTGCAGCCGAAAAATATGAGATTCCCTATCGACGTGACATATGTAGATTTGAACCTATAGAGTCTCTCAACTCTCTTATTGGTTTTAGCATCTCATGCATCGCCGAAATTCCTTTTTACGAACCCTCGATGAAGCTGGCTTTGGTGTGCAACAATGGCTAAAGAATGTATTACATGTGGCAACTATAGTAATATCTCTTTATCAGAAAGCAAAACGATTATAAGGCGGTAACCCGAACAAAAATTGATCCGTATTAGAGGAACGAACCCGTAAAAATACTCAACTGACTCCTAAATTTATAGATCCAAAAATCAAACCCGAATTCGAAACCGAATTGGAACCAAATCAAGAACCAAATTTTAACTTTCTAGAGTTTTTTGTTATTATTGTTTTTATTTTTAAAATTTTATATAAAAATACTTCTAAACCCGAACTCGGTCTATACCGAACCGAGCCATATAAAAAAATGTCTGAGTAAGTCTTAAATCAAAAGAGCTAAAATACCGAATCAGAAGAACCAAACCCAAAATTTTTTCGCACATGGGTCTTAAATTTATGAGCCGGAAAACATAGTCCAAACCCAAACCTGAACCAAATCAACAGAACTGAATGTGTAACCGGTATATTTTTATTGATTTTTTTTTTGAATTTTTATTATATATTTATTAGTTTTAAAATTTTATATATAAGTCGGTAACAAAATTCATCTTAGTCTTATGTTTAAGGGGTTGTTATGAACTTTAGGTTAATTTTATCCTATAGTTTATAACACGATCAAAATGAAAGTGTCTCCCGTTTTAGTATATAAGATTTTTATTAGTTTTAGATTTTTATATAAAAGTTTATGACAAAACCAACCTTAGACCTATTATAAGGGCTGTTACAAAACATATGCTTAATTTTATCTTATAGTTCATATAAGTTTTTTGACCCGTGTTGATATTTTGAAACATTGTTTTCGAGATGTTGTTTTAGAGACCCGAAACGAAAACCAAAATCGATAGAGGAACCAAACTCAACAAAACACTCAAATGAGTCGTAGATCTTTGTACCCATAAAACCAAAGCCGAACCTGAATTGGAACCAAATCAAAAACTAAAATATACTTTTTTAGAGTTCTTCTACTAATTTTTTTTTAATTTGATGTTTTATATAAAAATTTTAAACCCGAACTTCATCTATACAGAACCGAACCATATCCAAAATTTTCTTAGAAAACAAATAAATCTTAAATCAAAAGAACCAAAATATCAAATTAGAGGAATCAAACTCAACAAAATATCATAAATAGGTCATACATCTATGTATCCGAAAAACAGAATTCAAATCCGAACCAAAACCTGATTAAGAACCGAATTTGTGCCCGATATAATTTTATTGGTTTTAACTGTTTTTCTTATTTATTCTATTAAATCTTTATTAGTTTTAATTTTTATATAAAAGTTATAACCAACCCACTTTAATCCTATTTTTAAGGGTTGTTACAAACTATATATTAATTTTATCATATAGTTTATAACACGGTCAAAATGAAAGTGTTTCCCTCTTTAATATATAAGTTCGTGAGCTGATCACATGCACATCACAAGGAGCGGATTAATGAAGAACATGTGCGAGGCACACGATGGCTTAGAGATCAAGTTATTTTGAAAAGATTTAAACAAGGAGATAAGACTTATCAATAAGATATGATAAGATTTAGCTGTTAGGTTTCGAGATTATAAGAAACAAATTTGTGATCTCTTGTGTTATAAAAGGGATCGCAATTGTAATTCGAGTTTCTTAGAACTTAGAGAGTAAGTTTAAGAAAGCTAGTGAATTGAATCTCCTTAGGTTATCCTTTTTTTAGAGAAGGTTTTTTAGGCTGGTATCTTGATTAGATTAAGTCCAACATGATTGTCTTTTGTAGAAAAAAATTCATGATAAAGCGTAATTCTTTGTTTAGATCTTTGTTGTTATCGATTTTCCATTTTCAATTGGTATTAGAGTGGTACGCCGCATAACTTTGCTATTTGTTTGAGGTGTTAGATCCTGCGGACAAGATAGAAAATTCACAACAACAACTAGTTGTGGTTGCAAAGAACCTGAAACTGGATCCTGACAATTATGGACATTGAAAAGTTTAGATGGCTAAGAGCATTCTAGGAGTTGATTCAGATGTGTGGCTTGCTGTTGAGGAAGGTTGGGATTATCCAATGATCAAAGATGAAGCTTGTAATCTCGTACCAATGCAAAGGAAACTGTGGACAGCTGAAGAAAAATTGGATGCCAAATAGAACTCAAAAGCATTATCAGCTATCTTTAACTCATTACACATCAATCATTTTAAGAGAGTACAGGGGTGCAAAAGTGCTAAAGAAGAATGGGATATACTTGAAGTGGGCTTTGAGGGAAATAGCAGTGTGAAATGAACTCGTATTGGTATCTTGGCATCTCTGGTTGAGAATTTAACAATGGAAGAAGATGAAACGATTGCCGATTTTAGCAGTAAACTATCATCTCTTGCGCATGAAGCTTTGATTTTGGAAAAAACCTATAATGCCAAGAAGCTGATCAAGAAATTCCTAAGATGTCTTCCTAATAAGTTTCATGTTCATAGATCAGCACTTGAAGTATCTCAAAATTCTGATACTCTAAGATTTGAACTAGTTGTTGGAAAGATGCAAGCTTATGAGTTGCAGCTTACCCCTAAACCAGGAAATATGGGAAAGAGTATAGCTCTTGTAACTGAAAAAATTTCCAAATGATAAAGAGTTTTCTGATAATTTGGAAGAAAAGGTTGGTCTAATGTTAAGCGATTCTTGCGGAAAGCTGAAAGAGGACAGAGAAGGGAATACCAAGCATCTACTAAGAGTATTGCTGACAAGGACAACTACAAGGCAGATAAGCAGTGTTTGGAGTGTCAAGGGTATGGACATTTCAAGCTTGAGTGTCCTTCTGTCAAGTGAAAGATGGCCACCCAATGCTATGAATGTAAATGATACATTCAGACTAAAAATGAATGCTTATCAAATTGGAAAGTCAGCCATTACCACTCTGAGTGATATAGACAGTGATAGTGAGAAGATGATAACATTCTGAATCACTTTGTTCCACATCTTGGTATTTTGGAGCTAGAAGATCATGAAGAAGATATCACCGAGGAAGAGGTTGTTGAATCTTTGACTGAACGAGAGATACAGACAACCGATAACTATAAATAATTAGTGGATCAAACAGATGACAGGGCTGAGGATTCTGAATCTGAGGATGAGATATATATGACACATGAGGATCAAATCAAGCTCTTGGTAGAATCTCTAGTTGAAACAAAGGAGGAGAACAAGAAGTTGAAATCTGAAAAAGAAGCCATGATGGTTCTACTATCTAACACTGAGAAAGAACTAGCTGACACGAAGGTCAAGAATTCAAAACTTGATAGACAGCTGCATGAACAGATGAAGCAAATAAATATGTTGTCAAAAGGGACCATGGATCTCGACTATCTACTGGCTGTTGGAAGAACAGAGAAGACAAATTAGGGTCTCGAGTACAGAGGTATCGAATCTAAGGAAATAAAATTTGTTCGAGCCTCAAACAATAATGCTAGTGTCAAAAAACCACAAAAAATGAATCATGATCGTTGGAATGACATGACTCATACAAGATTAGGTCTTGGATGGAGAGAAGAGAACCCTGTTTCAAATAATCCTAAGTGGAAAAATCGTTTCATATATTGGTATTGTGGAATAGAAGGACACATGAAGTATCAATGCTACATATTTCAGAATCGAGTCCAACAAATATGGAGACAATAGAAGTTTACATACAATGGTAGGAAGAGAAGACATATTTGGGTCAAAAAACTGGATCTCTATAGTAGAGTTGCCTTCACTGCCGAGAAATTAGACTGGGAAACAGTTAAAGGAACATGGTATTTTGATAATGGATTTTCAATGCACATGAGAGGAGAAGAAGAAGCATTACAAGGTCTTGAAAAGGTCAAAGCTGGTAAAGTCACATTTGGTGATGGAGCAAAAGGAAAAATACGAGCAAAGGGACGAACAACTAGCTTGATGGATAAAAAATTCAAAGATGTGTATCTGGTTGAGGGAATTAAAGCAAATCTAATTAGCATCAGTTAACTCTGTGACAGAGGACTTGATGTTACATTGACACGTACAACTTGTCGAGCGGTAGATGTACGAGGAGCTGTTCATCTGGAAGGAGTAAGAAATGGAAATGAATGTTACATGTGGGTTCAAAGAACACAATGCTTTTTATCTAAGTCTGAAAGTGAAGCACAAATTTGGCACCAAAAACAAGGTCACATGAATTTCAAGATAATGGCAGAGTTGTCTACAAAGAAATTTATCAGAGGACTTCCTAAGCTCATAAGAAATCAAGAGTTTGTTTGTGTACCATGCAATTCTGGAATACAAGTGAAAACACAACACAAATATGTTCTTGATGTTAGATAAGAGAACATTCTGGAGCTTGTTGATATGGATCGAATGGGTCCGATTCAGATGGAGAGCATAGATGGAAAGAAGTATATTCTAGTAATTGTGGACGATTACAACAGATATACATGGGTTAGTTTCTTTTGAGAAAAAAGTGATACATTTGATAGTTTCCGAATTATTGCGCTCCCACTAAAACATGAACATCAAGGTATCAAGTTCATTAGCAGTGATCATAGAGGTGAATTTGAAAATGATGTCTTCAAAAATTTTGGCTCAAAACAGGGTATTGATCATCAGTTCTCTGCACCAAGAACGCCTCAACAAAATGGATAGTTGAAAGGAAAAACAGAACATTGTAGGAGATGGCCAGGGCTATGCTACATGGAAGTAATGTACCAAAACCATTATGGGCTGAAGCGACTAGCACAGCTTGTTACATTATCAACAGGGTGTATGTCCGGAAAGGGACAACAAAAACATTATATGAATTGTGGAAAAGAAAAACACCAACGGTTCACTACTTTCATCTATTTTGTTGTGTTCGTTATATTGTAAATGATAAAGATTATTTGGGAAATTTTGATTCTCGAAGTAATGAGGGACTATTTATAGGATACTCTGGTTCAAGCACAGCATTCCGAATCCATAACAAGATAACTTCTACTCTTCAAAAAGCTATGAATGTGGTATTTGACAATTTCTCAACATCTCGTCTCTCCCTTCAACCTCTTGATGATACGAGTCCTAATAATCAGAGTTCTGATACTGAATCAGATGATCAGCATCCAACAGTTGATGACTACTCAAGCAGCACCAAAGTGTGCTTTGTCTCTAAAACAGAACCAAGACATACAAAGAAGCTTTGTTGGATGAGTTATGGATTGCATCTATGCAAAAAACCTATCAAACTTCTCTCAGTTGAATGTGTGGGTTCTTGTTCCTTGACCCAATGATGTCCACATAGTTGGAACAAAATGGATCTTCAAGAACAAGACTGACAAAGACGGGAATGTTGTTAGAAATAAATCTCGTTTGGTAACTCAAGGGTATTCACAAGTTGAACGTATTGACTTTACAGAAACATTTGCACCAGTAGCTCTATTGGAGTCTATTCGATTTTTGTTTGGAATGACTTGCAAGATGGGGTTTAAGCTATATCACATGGATGTTAATAGTGCATTTCTGAATGGTGTTCTACAAGAATAAGTCTATGTTGAACAACCTAAGGGATTTGAACAATCCAAGCATCCAGATTATCTGTACAAACTAAATAAGGCCCGGTATGGTCTCAGATGAGCTCAAAGAGCTTGGTATGATCGCCTCGCCTCATTCCTTGTTGATAAAAAGTACACACAAGGAAGTGTTGACAAAACTCTATTTACACTGAACACTGAGGAAGGATTCATAGTAGTGCAAATCTATGTTGATGACATAGTCTTTGTTTCTACAAAGCAGACAATGGTTGATAAATTTGTAGAGGTCATGAATCAGGTATTTGAGATGAGTATGAATGGAGATCTCACATACTTCTTAGCACTGCAAGTAAAACAAACGTCTGATGGAATTTTTGTGAATCAAAGCACATATGTGAAAATTTTGATTCAGAAATTTGGAATGGAGAACATCAAGGCAGCTAAAACAACCATGGGCTCGAATGAAAACTGTCAAGAGATGAATCAGGGAAATCTGTTGATACAACAACCTACAGGAGTAAGATAGGAGGTCTACTATATCTAACAGCAAGTCGTCCAGACTTATGTTTTGCAGTTTTGTTGTGTGCTAGATATCTGGCAGAACCGAAAGAGAGTCATCTTACAGAAGCTAAACGAATACTCAAATATGTGAGTGGGACTCATAGGCTTGGAATTTCAATACCAAGGATACTATTGTTAGTCTAACAGGTAACTGTGATGCAGATTGGGCAGGTAGTGTGGACGATTGGAAGAGTACGACTGGAGGATGTTTCTTCATGGGAATTAATCTGATTGCATGGTTTAGCAAAAAAACAGAACTATGTGTCTTTGTCAAAAGTTTTTGTATTCAACTCTTATGGATGAAAGAAATGTCTGCTGACTATGGTATGGCTTCTGATTCCTTGCTTGTTTATTATGATAATCTAAGTTCTATATGTATTGCAAAGAATCCTGTCCACCACTCACAAATTAAGCATATTGATACACATCACCACTTTATTCGAGAACTGGTTAAACTTGATCATGTGAACAATGAGTATCAACTGGCTGATTTGTTTACTTAGCCACTTTCTTTCAATTGTTTTGTTAAATTGCGAACTTCAATTGGAATTTGTGAATGCTAATCTGAATTTAAAGGTGCATGTTGAGCTGATTTGAAGCAAAAACTTAATTCTACAAAAAGATAGCAGACACCTGAAAAAGGCAGAGAGATTTCAAGGTTGATCAAACAAATGAAAAATAGCTACCTATCAATCCATCGCAAGTTAATCTCTACATTGGATTATCAAATGTTGGGAGAGGGAGGTCAAAGAGCTGAGGAGAGCAACTGTATCAGATGGCTGAGAAGTCAAGTGATGCCGTGATACAACACTGTGTCATATTATTGACTGGTGGTACTCATGGGAACAGAGAGTTGAGAAGTCAAGTGATACTCGTGTTCTCATCTTGTGAAATCAAGTTGTTGTTTCTTTTATTTATTTTTTAAAAACGGTGACTCTCCAAAGGAAATTCTATCTGTCTGATCCGTTTGATATTCTTGAGTCTTTGATGAACAAAAGGCATAAAAGCATGCTAGTGTGAAAATCTAGCCCTTACATCTTGATCTTGATTGTACGTCTCAAAGAGTAAGGGATCAAGCTTGGCTATTTCGGGACTCAAGTCTCTTGTGGAAAAGTCAGTTCTAACACAAGTATGTTTAATTCAATTTAACTTTGATGACCTGAATGAATTATTATTTCTATGTCCACAAGGTCAAGTGAATCTGGGTCACTCACTTGCCCGCACAAAAATTGTTTTCTGCTTATTGATTGATGTAATTAACATTTGAGAGTTTTATGTTGTTGATTGCTGAACTAACTTTCCAATTGGGAAGAATTAGGAAAAAGAGGCATTTTTTTTTGAGTTTTGTGATACAGGCCCATTAAGCTTTCTCAAGGCGGCAATCAGTTCATTAAAAATGGAGATTAAACGGGAATGTCAAACATCTCTTAGTTCACATACAGAGTATCATTGCTTAAACACCTCAAACTTTTAGGTTTTGTTGAAGGAATTCAAAGGTCAACAATGGAGAAATCTCAAGAATGGTTATGCATGGCTTTGCTTTGAAGAACCTGAGGAACTGCTTCAAGATTATGACTCGAAACCTTCCAATTCTGTTTCCCACATGCAGGAACACGACACCGCCTGTCTATCACATTCTCCGGTGTATCAGATGTCCACAAATCATGCTAGGGAACCATCACACTCGCCATTTCGAGGTGATAATGAAAAGATGGAAGAAGAATCAAGGCAGCAAAACATTTCCGCAACTCTAAATTTATCTTTCACAACTTCCTTGACTTAGATGGACTCAGAATCCAGGAACAATGATGAATTTGTAGTGTATATTGTCTCTAAAGCATCATGATTTTATAAGCCAAACCTCTAAACATGTTGCAAACATCAGATTGATTTGGATTCAAACCCTCTTTTCGCAAAACTCGTCGCACCGTCACCGTCAAGATTGAGACTTCAACTCAACCATCTTGCAATACTCCAGGTCCAGATTTTGACCAAATTGTCTTCTCCTCTTATGATACATATCGCAGGTATATGCTTTACTCATTGTCTAGTGAACGTTTCATAGTGGAACAAGCATATACTTTTGATTATCAAGAATCAGAGTTAGTACAATTGGTGAAAGATGTAGGGCTATTCAATTCGGTAGACACGGTTGTGGATTATGATTCTAACCTTTTGTTTGGGTTGTGGGCGAACATGCCATATCATGATCAAGAAAGTGATGTTTGGACTGTGTTCTTAAGAGGGTACAACTATACAATTTCTGCCGCCAAGACTAATAAAGTACTTGGAACTCTTGATGTACTTGATCGCTCCAATCCTCAGTAGCTTAAAGGGGTCTTATCAGGGGACATTATAGAAATTGTGACCGGTTGATCTCTTAAAAATTTGAATCACGTGAAGAGAGCTCATGTCACGACGATTTACTCTCAAGTGTACACTTTTTGTTGCACAAATTGGCTCCCAACATCAAACGAGGGATATATGAGTATCATAAGGCTTAAACTCTTACAAAATTGGCACTCGAACTCCTCTCAATCTTGGCAAAGTGATCTTTAGTCAGATTAAGAAGGTTGCGGCTTCAACAAAAGGGAAAAAGTCAAAGTTGTATCTCATGTACCTGTCGATGCTCACTCGTCTGTTGGCTAGTCAACATGAGATTCATGTTGCATCCTCACCTGTCAAGACCGGAAGATCGATGTTCAACAAACAAAAAGGAAAGGCCAAGGTACCAATAATAGAGACCTACACCACCAAAGAGCTGTTGAAAACACTTCTAGTTCTCTCTACCAAGATACGCATCTTTGGAAGAAAGCATTAAAATTTAAGTTTTCTCTTGCTTAATCTATTCTTAAATCAAGTAACTTTTTTTGACTTATGTGATGCTAAGCAGGGGGAGAACAGACTCAGGGTTCTGATAAACAGGATCAGGATAAGGATGATCAGATTCATGAATTATCTGATTGAGGGGAAAATGGATTAAGGGGGAGAGTACTGTCTTGCTCTTTTTGGCCAACTTGTGGCATTATTTTCTGGGACATGAAACTAATGTTTGATTAGTTATTTCCCTCTTGTAGAACTAAGTTACAAAATTTTAAAGTTGTTATTATCTCTGGTTCATTAGTTTGATCAAATATTTTCTTTTAAAATCATGTCTTTAATCATTAACTATTTTTGGAAACAACGAGTTTTGGTCTTGTTGTTGGTTTTCTCTTGAATGACTGATACTTGAGCTTAGATGTAACATCAACTCAAAAAGAGGGAGATTGAAGTTGTGAGCTGATCACGTGCACATGACAAGGAGTGGATTAATGAAGAACATATGCGAGACACATTAAGTCTTGGAGAACAATTTATTACGAAAAGATTTAAAGAAGGAGATATGACTTATTAGATATCGAAAATAACGATTATCAAGAAGATGTGATAAGATTTAGCTGTTACGTTTTGAGATCATAGGAAACAAACTTTTGAGCCCTTGTGTTATAATTTGGATCTCAATTGTAATTCGAGTTTCTTAGAACTTAGAGACTAAGTTTAAGAAAGCTAGTGAATTGAATTTCCTTAGATTATCAGATTTTTAGAGAAGTTCTTTTAGGTTGGTATCTTGATCAGTAAGTCTAACAAAATTATCTTTTGTAGAAAATGAAATTCGTTATAAAGCATAATTCTTTGTTTAGATCTTTGTTGTTATCAATTTTCCATTTCACTTTCTACATCGTTGAGACATTGATCAGATAAATATATTTTGTCATGAATATGAAAAAGATGCAAAGAAAATATATCATTATCAAATATGGCGATATTAGAAAAATTAGAAAACATGATTTCTCAGTATTGCATTCTCAGTTTAACTCGTAAACATAGATACAAAAAGTAGAATTATTTTAGGACAGAAGCACCAACTAATATATGATCGGTAGAAGCCTTAGAGAAACAATTTGTTTCTGATGTGTACAGTTCTTATTATAGGATTTCTTGCTGAGCCTCCTCATTTCCTTTTTGCAGTTCATGACGCAATGCCAACCATCTCGTCTCCAATGTCGACCATTTCTTCATTTTATGGTGTTTTGAAATTTTAATGATTTTACATATCCTCTTAATAATAGAGACAGACCTTTTGAATTTCTCATTTTTTCTATGAACTGAATTGATTATATATACTGTAAGCAGCTGTTTTAAACCTTTTATTTTTAATGTATTAACTATTATTCTGATTTTTGTTTTAGAATTTATTATCAACTAAATTTTGAAGTTATTATGTTTCTAACTGGTAACTGAGGATTGGGCTGGATTTTTTTATTCCACAACAATTCCTTTCCTCAGTTACCATTTAAGTAACACAAAAATTCCACAACTTTTCATTAATCAATTCAACAATACATTAATAAATAACTATTAATAATGTAGTTTTGATTAGTATACCTAACATGTTGTTTAATTGATATTTACAGTTCATTTTTCTCGTAATTTGGTGTAGCCCTAAGTATTCGGATTTTCATCCAGATTTAAATCAGTTTTTTTTTTGAATTTATGTGTTTGTATTTAGATTTTGAATCGGATTTTCAAGTTTTTGAGTTTTGGGTTTTCCGTTATGCTCCTTAAAATCAATTCAAGTAATTTATTTTTCGGAACGAGTTCGATTATGATACGTTTTAAGAGTTCAATCTTTATATGAATATCCATCAGATTTATTTTTGATCGCTTCGGGTTAGAGTTAGGATCCAATAGTTTCACGATAAAATTTGGTTTAGGGACCAAGATCTATAATTCTGTTTTCGGAACGTTTTGACTTTTTTTTTTAAAACAGATGAAACATATATGCGGACAAAACCTTGAAGATAGTTAACCAACAATTTATAAAAAAAATTACTAGTTAACTACTCAGATATAGTAAAAATATTATGATCATTTTAACTTTATAAAATATTATTAGTTATACTAAAAAGTTTTAAAACTAAATAATTATTTTGTAATGTGTTTTTAATTAATATACTTAATTTCTCAACTGAAATCTTAAGAACATAAATAATTAA
The DNA here is from genome assembly GCA_900406435.1 of Lepidium aucheri. Taxonomy (NCBI): domain Eukaryota; kingdom Viridiplantae; phylum Streptophyta; class Magnoliopsida; order Brassicales; family Brassicaceae; genus Lepidium; species Lepidium aucheri. The sequence goes on from OVBA01000347.1 coordinate 12,497, forward strand.
TAATAAACAGCGAGTAAGAATATTAATATCAAAAAATTAAATAATATAAATTTAAATGTATAACATATATATAGGTATAATTATATATATATATATGTTCATATTTTAATCTCTAAAAAAGTTTTTATAATTTAATAGTTTTGGTGTTTTTTAAAAAATTAGAACAACATTCAGTTTTCGGTTTGGCTCGGGTACGAATTTGCTTTTTTTAGGTATATAAATATGATAGTAGGAGTTCAATCCCTTCCCACTACAAATATTAAATTAAAAGGAAATTTAAGATGAGTTTTGGCTATAAATCCTATTTTGTTGATCTAACAGTTGACAAAAAATAATTAATATTGTACATGTATTGTTATATTTTACTTATTTTGGTTAAGACATAATTTAACTAGAGTTCTAATTTTTTTTATGAATCTAGCATCAAGGGTTTAACTCACTAGAGGAAGTAGATTTAAATGGAGTTTTAGGGCAATTTTTGGCTATGGATTAGAATTTGTCGATCTAATTAATAAAAAAGTTCTGTCATATTCCACATTCAACAAAATTCAGCCGTTACCATTTTATTTTAAGTAATTCCGCAAGATTCCGCACAAAAAATAAAAAATAATTCTGCAAGATTCTACATTAAGCATAATTCTGCAGTTACCATTTACACCCTATATGAATGTTGATGTGGTAGCATAATAGAAGATTTTAGAAAAGTGAGGAGGATGACTTGACAGACCTCAAAAGCCTCCATTTATTAGTTATATATGACATATTCATAAAATTTGTAATATAACATACACAAAAAAGAGTGGTTAAGTTCCTCATACTCTCAAGCAGAGTTCTCACTCGATCATCTCACCAATCATCTCGGTTTATGACATATTCATAAATTTGTAATATAACATACTCAAAAAATGAAAATATAACATATTCATAAAGCCTCGATTTATTAGTATAATGAAAATATTGACCAACAAAAGTTGCTTATTATTTAAACTGTACTCATAAAGATATCACATACAATACAGATAAAAAATGTATTTAAACTGAGATGACTAGAAAAGTATATATGTTTATTATTTAATAGGGAAATTAGCAAGAATGAGTGAATTTTGTTTATAATTAACTACATATATCCTAAAACCCTAAAGTCAACATTATTCAACTTTATTTGCCAAACTACCTTTTTGTTTAATTTTTTGTTTTTTTCTTCTTCTTCTTCACACTTTATCTCATCGCCTAATTCTATTTTCAATATAACTTTTAATAAAAAAATTAAATCAAATTTTAAAATTCTTTATAAATAGATATCTTTTATACACATACTAAGACTAAAATATTTTTAAAATAGAAATTTTTTTAATAGAAACAATTAGAAAGACTGACTAGAATAGTTTAATATGATCCACTAATTACAAGAATAGTCTTTTTCATGCATCAAATATCAAAAAGTGAGTAAATGTCATGAATTTCCCTTTGTAACATTTTTATTACAAGAATGCCATTATGAATAAAAAAATACTTTTGTTTTTTTTTTCATTTTAATTACAAGAATTCCATTGTAATTTAACTTTATTTAATCTTTTAAAAAAGTTTATGAAAATTGGATCCAAATAAAACATACAAAAACCTAATTTTCGAAAACCTTCAAAATCGATTCTTCTCCTCCTTCTCCATCGGTCCCAATTCTTCTTCTCCTCCTCCTCTTTGTCTGTCGCCGTTTCTCCTCCTCCACCGTTGTCGTTGTTTCTCCTCCTCCACTGCTGTCGTCGTTTCTTTTCTTCTTCATCTTCTTCTTCTTCTTTTAATTTCCACCGCCTTCTATTTTGTGATTTCCAAATTTGGTTGATTGTTGTGAAATTTGTGTTGGATTTTGTGAAATCGTTGGTTCATTGTTGTTGTTTGAGTGGTTCTTCAAAACTTTGTAGGTTTATTTACATTAGTTTCCTAGATTTGTTGTTTCATTGTTCTTGAGTTGTATGGAAAATGTGATGTAGGTTTTATGGAAAGGTTGTGAAGGTTTATGGAATTTATTTGTTTTGTAGGTTTTGTAAGATTGTTATGTAGGTTTTGTTGGTGGTTTTGTAGGTTTCCTGAAATGCCTATAACATGTTTTATTGTGTGTTGCAGAGCAATGACATAAAAGAAGGATTATCCTAAGAGATTGTTTAAGCCAAGAGAGTATCCCATCATGAAAAAAGCTTAACTAATTGGTGTAAACTTAAAAAAGTCTGAAATATTGCAGCTTGCAATGGTGGAAGATATATTCAACAATATTATAAACGATGAAGTATATATGGCCGGCTAAGCCTGTGAATTGGTTGATTATTAATCAACTAAAAGTTGATAGGGAGCTAAAGTGACCATCGCACACGAAAATTTCTGGAGTGACATCGATACTGAACCTAAAGTAGGGCCTCATTTTTATGAGCTGAAAAATGTTGTAACAAAGTGCAAGTTTGTTTCGTTACTTTTGATTTGCGCTTGTTTTGTTGGTTTATAATAAAATTTTTGTAGGTTTATATATCATGTTTTGTAGGTTTATTGTTCATGTTGTGTAGGTTTATTGTTCATGTTTTGTAGGTTTATATTTATTTTTTGTAGGTTAATATATCATGTTTTGTAGGTTGTTCATGTTCTGTAGGTTTTTGTTTTTTATTCCTTTTGTAGGTTTATTGTCTCTATCTAATGTATATGATCTATATTTTATTTTTTCAGCAAGTGGTCATTTGAGAAAAATAGGATGCTTGGTCTTCTATTAATTCTTCACGTTGGTGTTCAGAGAAATGAATAAATTTCTCTCATTCGTTGGGAGGCTACTAGGACACGAGCTACTCTTGAGTTTATTGTTTGATAGGTTTACGGTTATTGTTTGATAGGTTTCGATTGGAAATATTATGTAGGTTTTGTTTTGTTTTTTTTGTGAATGCATTGTAGGTTTTGATAGAGGTATTGTAGGTTTATATAACATCTTGTAGATTTTATATAATATTTGGTATTTTCAGATACGTGTGGAGAAAACATGGTGATGAAGCCTCTAGAAGAAATATATCCAGTTTGGGGACATGAAAAGGAGGATCCATTGTTACATAACATGATCCGAGGTATCCTTGATGGTACTTTAGATGAATCTTTTTTGGATGAAAAGAATACAACAAAGAGAAAGATACCTCTTGCTGAGAAAGCAAAGAAGAAACAAAAGAAGGTTTCACCTAAGAAAGCGGCGACTGCAGATGTGTTTATCTATGTGTGTTATAGGTTTTATGTAAGTGTGATATAGGTTTTCTTTCACTTTTATGTAGGTTTATTTTATGTGTTGTACGTTTATTACGTGATTCAGCCAAGAAGAAGAAGGATTCACATAAGGAGGTGGCGACTGTAGGTGTGTTTAACTAAGTATTTTGTAGATTTTATCAACTCATGTTCTGTAGGTTTTCTTTCTTTTTTATTTAGGTTTATCTAACTAAGTGTTTTGTAGGTTTGTAGGTTTTCTTTCATTTTAACTAAGTGTTTTTTAGGTTTTATAAACTCATGTTTTGTAGGATTTCTTTCATTATTATGTAGGTTTATCAAACAAAGGATGCTGAGAAATCATTTTGTGTGTTGTAGGTTTCTTATGTGAGTTATAGGTTTTCATTCACAGTTATGTAGGTTTATCTGATAAATTATTATTTATTTGTAGAAGAAGAAGATGTTGATATGAATATTAACTTGTTAGATTTTGTGAAAGAAAAACCCAGAGCGGTTTCAAAAACTGGAATAAGTAACAGTGAGAAGAGTGTAATCATTAAGATGTTGAAAGATTTGGTAGCTAAGGTTGAAGGTGCTGAGAAGAAAAACACTGAACATTTAGGATCATTGAAAACCGAGATGATTGGTGAGATGATCGGTTTGAAGAAAGATGTGAATGACCGGGTTTCTAGCATGGAAACTGATGTGTGTGATTTTTGATGGTTTTAGAGTCTCATTGTAGGCTACTTTGCACTCATCTAGCTAGACTTTCCTTGCATTTAGGTCTATTTAAGTTTGTGTTGCATTCTTTGCATTTGCATTTGCATTTGGAGGTTTGGAGTTTATCTAGGTAAAAGGAGCAAAACTGGAGCTAAGTAGAATTGAAGCAGCTGCTGGAACGTCTAAGTTTAGTATGATTTTGCACCCTTGGATTGCTACCTAGCAGATCGCACGGCAAGGAATACCTAGAACGCTCAACAAAGGCCGCCTTAGGAACTAACCTCAACCTATCTGCCGCGAGGAAAGATCAGTGCGGAACAAAGACCAATCCCTCTTCACGTCAAAGGTCGTACTCGTAGACACAACTCAATCATGAACCACGAGGACACACACATGAAGCACTCCTCGGTGCCCAAGCTCACCCAAGGTCACCAAGGATAGCTTCACTGACTGCCTCGTTGACCGACCTAGGTCGATTTAAACATTAGGATTATGAGAATGACCCTATTAATATCCACCTAATGACTCAATGACTCTCTTATCATTTTTATCTGATGATTAGCCAAAAAAACTCTCTCTGTTTTATTGTTGTTTTCCTTTAAGCTTGTTTAAGGTTGGGACTCTTTGAATGTTTATGGATTGAATGAATTAGTATTACTTGTGTTCTTCATCTTTTCTTCTTGCAATTTCTTAGTTTCTTTTCTTTATTCATGCAATCGGAATCTACCCCAATCCTCATCCCTCTTGAGATGAGGAGTGAGTAGATCCCTTTGGATCTCGAGGATGGGGAGATCGGAGGTTAATCTGTTGATTCTCCAGCCTAGCTAACCGATCAAAACACCGATCTCTTCTAGTAAGGCTAAGCTTAATGCTCATCTCTTCCTGATCAAGAGAGATCTGATTTGGGCCATGACCGAAGGCTAACCCTAACGGGAACGGAGACCATGTGTCTTACTAGTGATGGCTTGATCCACCAAAGAGAGATCTAGCATGTGGATCGATCATTATACAATTTGGGCAAGGCTTTATGCGTTCGGTTCGGCAAAATCATTGCGAGAGTCAGAATAGATTAGCCCATCCGGATCAAGATCCTCTCAACCAGAGCGGGCCGATCTAACCTATCTCCCGGTCTAGAGATCACTGAAAGAATACGGCGAGCGGGATCGGCGAGTTTACCGCTGATCAACCTCCCAATCTTCTTGATCCTCCCTTCTAGCTTTATTTAAACCCTATTTTGCATTTCATACTCTGTTTTAGCATCATTTCTCTGTTTAGTAATTTCAAATTCTGTTTTATTTTTGTCTTTAGTCTATTTGTCCTATTTACTAGTTTGCTAGCTTGTTATTTCTTTGAGTCTATCATTTTGATAGGATGCTAGATTAACTTGAACTAGAATTCAGTATTAGATAGATTGATTAAAAGCATTTACGAGTATTTGCTTTGAAAACTCCCATTTACTTACCACCATACTCTATGATTTGATAAGAGAACCGCAAAATTCTTCTATCAAATTGGCGTCGCTGCCAAATCAGGAGTTTGCTTGTTTCAATTTATAGTTTACTAGTCTTAGGATCAAGTTGCGTGATACTGCTTAGATAACTTGTCTTTGCTTTATACAGCTTGGATCTATAAGGACCAAGCTTCAACCATATTGACAAGTCATTGTTTCTGTCCTTGCAGGCATCGCAGGTTAACTTCGACGTTTAGGATCGAAGACAGACTCAGTATCTTCAACCTCGCCTTAACTCCTGCAAGTTAAGCGAGTAGTATGAACGAGTTGATAAGTTGATGCACACGTGTTTTAAGGGCTCTCAAAACCTTCAGCCACTCATCGACAACATCAACCTCATTCGTCGTGAAATCAGACGCTAGCGCACGAGAATGCAGCATCCGCAACCCGATCTGGACAATTCAACACCAGGCACGACGATAGATGGAACACCACCGTTACCTAATAAGGCCGCCCACCAAGCGCGAGTACACAATCAAGCTCGTCGCCCTTTCTAAATTGGTGCGAGGTATGCTCCGAGCATTCATACTCAACAGAACGGGATCCAACCTCCGACGATCCAGAATAAAAACTTTGAGATCAAAAGTGGACTGATCTCAATGGTCCAAAACACTAAGTTCCACGGCTTACTCTCGGAGGACCCCCTCGACCACCTTGACGAGTTTGAGAGATTATGTACCCTTACTCGCATCAATGGAGTGAGCGAGGACGCGCTGAAGCTAAGACTCTTTCCCTTTTCCCTTGGTGATAGAGCACATCAATGGGAGAAACACCTTCTCACAGGCACCATAACTACTTGGCCGGACTGCAAACGCATATTCCTCACCAAGTTCTTCTCAAATTCGAGGACCTCTAAGCTCCGGAATAATATCTCCAACTTTGTGCAGCAATGCACCGAGTCGCTTGCCAAGGCGTGGGACAGATACAAGACGTATCAGTCTCAATGTCCACATCACGGTTTCTCGGAGGACACTATCCTCAGCAACTTCTACCGAGGAGTCCACCCGAGGATCCGTATTCTCCTTGATACTACAAGGCATGGAAGTTTTTTGCAATAGGAGGTTGCTGAGGGAAGAGCACAGATAGAGAACCTTGCTCTACCTGATGGTCAATATGGCGAGGAGTACGACCGAGCTGTAAGGGGTACTTCTGAATCTGACACGTCTATGCGCAAGGAGTTGAAACAACTACACGAGAAGTATGACAAGCTGCTTATGGTCCATACAAAGCAAGTAAATCTCGTGGAAGAGGAGTTGATACAGGAAGGAGAGGACGAACAAGTTGAAGAAATTTGCTTTGTTCAAAATCAAAGTGGATCAAAAGCGTGGGTGAACTACAAACAAAACCCAAAGTTGAGTTAACAAAATTTATATTAAAAAAAGACACTTTGGGATTGCTGAATCATAGACGAATCAAAAAAAGTTTTTACTAAATTCAAGCGATCTTTTCGTAGGCGTTTGCCCCCGATCCAATCGGGTACCAGAAGTGCATGATAAATACCGCCAAAGCCCAAAACTGAAATTTATGCAGAATTGATGAAAAAAAAACGTAAAAATCAAAAAGAATACAACATAAATACAGCAAAAATTATGTTTCGTAATTTCATAATCCAAATTTACAATTGATTAGAGTCTTGGGATACAAATTACGGTGAAGAATGAGAGGTGGGATTTTTTCAATAAACAGATAAATGGGAAATTCAAAAACGATGAGTCGTAAAATCTTGCGCTATGAACGCATAAGCAAGTAAAGAGTACATGTGTTGAGCTACCAAGGAAGTTGAAATTTTAGGTGGTTCCCGAAAAAAATAGCGAAAGCCTTTTTTCATGCTTTTCCCGGGGGTCTGGAGAAAGCTGCAATCAATAGGATTGTCTCGCTTTCAAATTTCATTTTAGAAAATCAATCTTACTAAAAGAAATAACGTAAAGAGTACTTTATTTCTCATTATTACAGCGGATCTTCAAAAAAAAAGAATTTGTATCGAATAAAATATATACTTCGTCAAAGTTGTGTTAAAACTTTGGCTCGTAAACACAAAAGCACTGTACGGGCTTTTTTAAAAAGGTTGGGCTCGGGTTTATTGGAAGAATTCCTTACGGGGGAAGACCAAATTCTTTNATTCGCGACCCAGGGGTAATATTTCCAAAGGAGTTGCAAAAGGATCCGCAGGTGAAATGGTAGACACGCGAGACTCAAAATCTCGTGCTAAAGAGCGTGGAGGTTCGAGTCCTCTTCAAGGCATAATATTGAAATGGAATAAGTTCGGCAGCGGATCGCGAAATCTTGGTGATCTTCTCTATCTAATGAATGGGGAGGGGGAGTCCGCNTTTCTGGGTTTGGAAAAGTACGAATTTTCGCCCATTGCGGAAAATTCCCCACTGCTGCCTCCCGTAGGAGTCTGGGCCGTGTAGATATTGATGGTATTCGTGAACCTGTTTCTGGATCTCTTCTTTCAGGAAACAATATTATTTCAGGTGCCATATCGGTTAGCCATAAACTTTGCGTTTGTAGATGGAATCCCCCAAGAAGGGTTAGAATGGCAGTTCCTGGAAGCACGAATGTAGCCAACCCACAAGACCAAGTTTATCCGCCAAAGCAAAAGGCATGGATTCCAAATTAGCAGTGGCAACAAAGTCTCAAACCAGTACCAGCTACAACACTACCTCAGACCACACAAGAAGGTTCATCAGACGTGATGAATATGCTTCAACAAATACTCCAATGCCAAACCGCTTGTCAAACGGAAATCACTAAAAAGTTTTGAGAGGTACATAGTCGCATTGATACTATTTACAATGATCTCAATTGAAAATTTGAGACTCTCAATGCGAGATTGAAATATGTGGAGAGAAATCAAGCATCATCATCAACAAAGACCACCGGCAAGTTTCCCGGGAAAGTCGTACCAAACCCTAAGGAGTACACGGCCCAATCTATCACTCTTCGTACCGGTAAACGGCTCCCACCAGTTGTTAAACCGAAGGACCACGCTGAGGACAGCGTTATTCAAGAATTAGGGCAGAAAAAATCAATGTAGAAGCCATACATGAACAACTCGGGGATACACCTCGTAGGCCAGAGCCGCGAGGAGAGGCTGATTATAGTCTGGTTGCTGGAAAAACAACCAACTTCACACAACTCAGGGTGATCCCTAGCACGCCTGTGCAGCGAGGAGAAGTATCAGATGGTCCCAAGTAGAACACAACAAAGGGAGTAGCACTAGTGGTGGCCACCAAAGCTAAAGCACCCTTCCCCTCAAGACTGAAGAGAAATAAGGTTGAGAAGCAAAGGGTCCTCTTCGACAAACAAATGAGCGGTATTGAGTTGAAAATCCCCATCTTGGATTCTTTTGCTTTAATTCCTCAATACAAAAAGTTTTTGAAGGACACTCTCAAGGAAAATGAGGAAGAATGTATGGACATTGGGACCAGAACTTCTGGATCAATCTTGGTACCACTTTTGCCGCACCAAAGGAAAAGACTTATTGCGGAAAAGTTGGATGACCCGAGGAGTTTTACACTTTCATGTGTTGTAGGCCATTTAACATTCATCAACTGCATGTGTGATCTTGGGGCATCCATCAGTCTCATCCCACTGATCACTGCTCAGAAGTTGGAGTACTCAAGGTTCAAGGAATGCAAAATATCACTAGTCCTTGCAGACAGAACAACCAGGAGGCCGAGGGGATTACTCGAGAATGTATCGGTGAGCATTGGCAACGTTCTAGTCCCAACAGACTTTGTAGTTTTGGAGATGGATGAAGAGCCCACAGATCTACTGCTATTGGATAGACCATTCTTGGCGTCAGTAGGAGCATTGATTGACGTAAGTAACAGAACCATTGAGTTTAAGATTGGTGAAGGTATTGGAATAATGTTCGATCTAAAAGAAACAAGAAAGAAACCCACTATCGACAGACAATGTTTTGAGATCAAGGGAACCATCAGAGGAATGGCCGAGGAAGTAAACGAGCGAGATCTGGTTTCCCTCACAAATCTTATTTAATCACAACAATACAACAAAGTAAACAATATTTTCAAATATTATTTGTTATTTTTTGTTATCTTTTTTTATAATGAAAATTATGATATTATTTATAAAATATATTATTAATTTTTAAGAACTTTTGAGCCAAAATTTGGTTTGTAACTACTAGTATGCATGTTAGCATGTCTTCTTAACCATTTTTTTTGTTACAATTAGTTTGTTGTTTTTTTATTACGATTTTCATACAATACAAAACTAAAAATTACAAAAAAAAAGTTTGAAAAAGTTTATATTCAAATATATAACATATTTAATTAAGTTAAGAAAACTTAGATAAATAATATATACATATATATAGGGTCTATATATATGATAGTAAAAAAATTCAAATAACAATCGCTAAAATAATTAAATGATCAGGTAATTTATTACAAATTGTTATCTCACATATACTATTAGTTGTACAAATTAATAATATAGAACAAACATAAATTTACCAGAACAAAAGCAATCTAACTCTTACTGTAACTTAATTTTAGTTCGTTTATTATATCTGACTTATATCTAACGTAATCAAACTTGTACAAAATACAAAATTACAAAATAGTAAAGTGATTATAGTGTATTTTTTTGTCAACATTGGACCAAAGCTGGCCGACCCATTTGCCAAATTTCTACATAATGCCAGGTGGCGGGATGCGATCTTTGGATATGCAAGTACGCATGCCTTTAGTGGACTTATCACCTGCCACTAGACTAAAAGTCACTTGCAATTCTAATTTGTTTGTCTCCTTATTTACGAAAATTATAAAACTATAGAAATATTTTATAATAAAATAACAATATAAAATGTGTTCTGCATGATCTGCATATGATCTGCATGATTTGCATGATCTATATTTTTTGATATGTATTCTTCATTCGAAGCCTTATTCTCTCCATCCTCTTCATCATCATCCTTCTACTCATTCTTGTCTTATACATTCTCATTTGACTTCTCATCATTCTTTTTAGTCTTCTTCTCCGTTTTGTAACCCTTATATACCGGATAAATGAATAAGTTTTATTGTTCTATACTATCTCTTCTAAACTTCCCTAAATCTCTTTTTTTCTTTTCTGTTTTTTTTCCACAAATCTAAATGATTAAAATAAAGAATTAATTGTACTCAGTAACCCAGGAGTTTGCAAAATCAGCAAAAATTCCTTTGATTCTCAATTTTTTTATTTATGCCATACGAGGTTGCAAAAAAAATACCAATTTGCCACTTATATCAGTTGAAATTGAAACTTTGGAGAGACATTATTTTTTTCAAATTTTTGGAACTGTAAACTCAAAACTGCCATCACCTCTCTCATTATTATTTTCCAAGTTCTTTTAAACTCTTCTCTGTCTATGCGGTTAAACTCCATACTCAATCAGCGCCATTCATTTCTCGTTTGTCTTCTCTCCTAAAGTTGAAATCCGTTACATCGGAGAAGTCATCCTTTAAGAATTGCTTACATGCATTTTGAATTTTCAATTGTTCAAAGCTTAAGAGTTAGAAATGGTAGTTACTTATGTCAATTTTTATACCCATAGTCTTTTTTTCTCTGCATATCTAGTATATTGGTTAATTTCTGAAATCTCAAGAACTTGTCTACAGTTTCTTAATCAAAGTTGTCTTACTAATCCAGTTAGTTAAGATATCTTTAGCTATGATTTCTAACTTCATAAACAGTAATGTTGAAATTTGCCTTCGATTCTGTTCATTATCCAATCCGATTTCACCCAAAATTTACTCAGAATTTTGGAAATGTGGCATTGTCTACGGTTTATTTTTCTGTGTCATTCGACTAGGATTTCTAGAAAGATGTATTCGACTTCCTTCTGTTTTATGTCTGCCACTTGCTAATTAAAACCTATGAACTACCATTATAGGGTAAGAAATGCCAAAAGCTTCGATGATAGGTTTGGTTTCGAGTACTGGTGGAGGATCATCTCGGGAAAGCTGTTCCTTTTAGTTCAAGGACGTCTTCTAAGGCACCCAGTACAGCAATAAATGTGAAGATGTTTCCAAGAAGAATTTTGGCAACTGAGAGATACCCAATTGATGACAAATCAACTCTACAACAAAGATGGATTTTCTTATTGACCTTGATGAAGTTTTTCAAGGGTCCCCATAAATTGATTTTCTAAAAAACTCATCATTTGGGTCTCTCTTTAATTTCCCTTAGAGAGTTTGCTATTGTAAAAGGTCACCACTGCGTTCCGTACCCTACCCAGAAGGAACTTTATCGTATGGAAAACCCATAGAAATGGATGAGTGATTACTCGTACACCCTTCTTGGTGACCAGAAAACAGTGCATGCTGAAGATATTATAGGGTGCTTGAAAGTGGACAAACATTTACCAATCACCCAAAGGATGCCTAGAAGAAGGGCTTCTTAGGCTTTCCATGGTTGTTATTGTCGATGGGATTCTAATCCCTAAATCTCCCCTGCGTAAATTGTGTGACCCAAAATTAATAGAAAGAAGTTTGTCAAGTGTTTTTGGCCCAAATGCTCACTAGGTTAACCTAAGAAGCTTCTTTCTCCTCTCTAAAGTAGAGAGAGCTCATGGTAGAATTATGGAAGATGTTATTAAGTGGTGCAGTGGTGCTGGGTTATCACCAGAGTAGATGTTGCTCAGTCTCCTTGAAGGAGAAGCCACTATAGCCGCATAGAAGACAGATCCGACCAGTTCTGGGAGAATGGAGAATCGGATGAGAAGATATTATCTAATAGATCTCAAATTTGGTAGATCTAATCCCGTATCATTTATCTTTGCAAGCGGTTTCTCATTTGGATCAATGTATTGTGCGCAGTGTCAGATTCGCACCATTAGTCGGCCATGACCTTAAAAGGAGATTTCTCGGCAAACAATGAGGATCGATGGAGTTATTAAGTTATTGATGGAAAGCATTGAGCCTCTTCTTTACAGAGAGACCAAGGTGAGTCAGATCCGAGGTATAATTAGAAAGTTATAGTTGTATTTCCAAAGCGTGTCTGTGTAGTTTAGATCGGAGACTAGTCAGGTGAGATGTCTGTTTTGGTTAGGAAAACGTGGTCTGTTTGACCTGAGTCTTTCCAAGGATTTTCTAGACTCATACATCTAGACCTTGGTTAAAGGAGAACCGGTTTGGATCAATTGAGCATAGGAAATCGTGGTCTTAATTGAGAACCGATTTGGATCAATTGGCATGTTTATCTTAATATTAGCATATAGATAAATATCTTATATATTTTATAGTTAATATTTTAGGAATTTTTGTGAATTGTTTGAAATAGGGGAGTTGTTTGAAAGTATAATATAAGTTTTAAGTAAATATTTAATATATTTTTGTGTGTTGTGGGATCTCGTAAGAGATGATATATATGTGGATTCTATCAAAGAAAGAAAATAATTAAAGTATGTAAGGTGTTCTCTTAAAGAGTGGTGACGCGGAATAAAAAATTGGCTATAGGACGAGAATAATTCAGCCTAAAAATTGCTAACGAGCTAAAGAGGATCGAGCTATGTGCCGTGGTCTCCCAACCAAGTGTTCTGAAACCATCTAGACTATGGTTTAGACGATGTGTGTAGAGTTGGCTACTATGGCGGACTAACATGTTTGGTACAACTCGTTGAAAAACACAAGTTGTCTATGTTTGCTTTATTTGATTAGGATATACTTGCTTTAATTAGGTTAGAGCTTTAAGCATCAATGGGCAGAATTGATCTCTTCCCTGATTTTCCTTCTTCTTTCTCCTAATTTCTTTCGGCTTCAAATGTCTTTCAAACTTCTTCATATTTCTTAAAATAGGTCATGATGATTTCAAACTTCCAAGCATTAAAGATGATCTAAACACTGCGCTTGAAGGGATGAACGCTCGCCCTTTTGGAGGGTGTTCTAGGATTAGTAGATTCTCTGCTGCTCCATCCCAATATATTGTTGAAGTTCCTTCTAAATACGGTTGTAGAAGAGGTCTCACACGGAAGGAGAAGAGGTACTCTCGACTTCCGCTTTAATCACAATCATACTGATCCTCATTCGATTATGGAGTTTTGGACGAAATGTGCGGATCTATTGAGCGAGATTAGAACTACTCTGGAGTATCTTCCTTTTCCAGATAAGATGAAGAACCGCAAGAAGTACGAGGATGCTGCTTACTTACTGTTCCAGGTTCATGTTATTTTCTAAATAATACTTCGGTTTTTCTTATTTGCTTCTACTTCTGACTTCTACTTTTTTGATATGCTTTCCGTTTATTACTTTTTTGAATAACATCATGTTGGAGCGTAAGAGGTCCATTGCCAATCCGGAGGGTAGTGCTTGGAGGAACTCAAATCTCGCTGCTCGAGCGCGAAGATCACCTCAAAGAGGTGGATGCCAGGTGCAGGTTTACCGCAACTGAGGAAGAACTAGCTCGTGTTAAAAACGAGCTGAAAGTAGAGCATGAGAACGTTCTTTGGTTGGTGGAACAGAATGGAGTCGCTCAATTATCCCGAGTCTGATTGGGGTGTTGCCTTCAAATCTGCCGAGAAGGCTTATGAAAAGATTCAAGGGCTGAAAACCGAGTTGGACTCCATGAAGGAGAATTTTGAATCTTGGCTTTGTCAGGTTTTGACTGACAAGAAGAAAAAGATCTTCAAGGATCTCCACGATCAGATGTCTGATCGTTTGAGCCAAATTGCTACTCGGTTTGACAATCTAGAAAAGAACCTCGAAGCTCGTTTGGCGTATGCCCAATACCTTGGACGACAAATGTTCTCCAATTGCTTTCCGTTTGGGGGTGTCAACATCCCTTCTGTCGTTATCGAATTCACGACCACTAAGATGAACGAGTTCAAGGAACTCCTCAACACGAAGAGTTTCACGCTGCTGCTTCCCAGAGACTTGGTCTTCCCTGTTTTCGAAGTGGGTGAGACTTCTAACACCGGTGCTGAAAGTAGACTCACAGAAGCACCTTGACTTTTCCTCAGTTTGTGATTGTCTCAATTCTTGTAACGGTCGTTCACCTTTTTCATAGTTATTTCTTTGATCTTCGTAATCGGCACTCGCTTTGTAATTACTTTTCCTGTATCATGAACAACATGGTTATCTTGCTATTGAATTATGACATTTGAGTCCGATTATGACTTCCATAATCCGATTATAAAAATTTGTTAACCATTAACTCGTGATTTTACAAATATCAGTTCCCAAGATCTTTTCTTGCTTTCATGCATTAGCCAAGTTTTTTCCTAAGTTAGAAAATTTGATCATGTTGGTTAGAAAGAGAACATTTGTTGTATGGCTTCTTAAGGCTGAGATTTGAAGACTCAGTTTAAATTTTAAGAAGTTCGTCCTTGGAAACTATTTTCATAAAATTTCGCTTGTGTTCTGTCCTTATTGAGATCTTTATTTCATAAAATCTGATGAAACTATGTTTTGTCGTTTATGTGAACTTAATCCTGATAATCTGTACAAAGGTATGTTTTGTCTTTTCAAGAGAATAAGTCTCATTTTTTTGTACGAAACTACGTTTTGTCGTTCATGAGAATTTAAAATCGGTAATCTGTACAAAACTATGTTTTGTCTTTTTGAGAATTAAATCTCGGTGCTTTTCAAAAAAAAATTGTGAAAACATGATCTCATTAGTTTTACGAGAACTTGATCTCGCCACAGCTGAAAACTGTCTTTTAGATTTTACTAAGAAGTGAGAATTAGATTCTTATCAAAGTTTTTTGAGGTTATATTCGGTGAAGTTTTAAGACTCGACTTAAAGATAAGAACTAGGTTCTTGTAGACATTTTAAGAGATTAGACTCGGCGAGGTTTTAAGACAAGATAATTTGCTTTTGTTTTTGCGCGAATTTGATCTTGTCTTTTAAGAATTTTAGGGTGTAACCCATTTTTTTAACCGAACCCGAAAAGGGAACATGTAAATTTTTTTTTGTTTTAGATGGACCCGGAGGCTACCTACGTATCCCAAAGGGATCAAGCCATGATGTAATTCTGAGTACAAATTAAATAAATAAGGAGGAGTTAAGTAATAAATTTAATTCGTCGAGTTGGCGCGTCTTCAATAGTAGTATCGTTTAAGATTGATGGAATTCCAGCTTCAAGGAATCACTGCTCCATTGATAGTGGCGATCTGGTAAACTCCCAGCTCAACGATCTCATAAATGATATATGACCCTTCCTAATTGGTGTTGAGTTTTTCCGCATTAAGTTCACCTGTGTTTTCAAACACCTTTCAAAGTACGAGATCTCGTACTGCAAGGTGTCGTCCACTAACTTTCTAGTTGCAGTACTTCACGGCTTGGTGTTGATAGTTTTATACTCGGAGAAGTGCTTTATCGCGTTCTTCCACATGGTCGAAAAGTTCAACTCAACGGTCGTATTAGACACAAAGATCACAATCGGCCCAGAGGTCAACGTACTAAGCTTGACCAAACGTGCCAGAACGGTTATGGACCAAGGGAGCTTGCCATTTGATTGATGGAATCAATCCCGATGCTAATCTCACTTGAAGCACGAAGACAATCAACCATCGGCCATGAGGTCGATCTGGTCGAAGTCCTCTTGTCATTTTTCTTATTTTGTCTCTTCCACACACAATCCCTCACCTCCATTCATCTTCTAAAATGATTTCTCTTTCTCTTTTACCATTTTCCATCCAAATTTCCTATCTTAGCATTCTTTCTAACTTGCATTTGATTGTTTACTATCACATCTCCACAAGTTTCTCAACATATTTCCCACTTTCTACAACTCGAAGTATGAAATTTCTACACTTATCTCCATTAACACTCAAGGTTAAAAAATTCCACTTTTCTATATTTGTATGAATTGAAGTTTGATTATGAATTGTTGAGCTTAGAATTGTAAGATAAGGATTGAGTTACTTGATTTCAGCTTAATTTTACAAGCTCCACTGGTTAAACTGTGAATATGAGGTTTAGGGTTCTTGAGAGTATGAGTGATGAAAAATTTCAAATAAATTTTGGGGAAAATGATTAGAAGATGTTTGTATATTTCCCTCTTGGCACTCTTAGGTTGGGTTTGTTGTACTTCAAAGTTAAAATTCATCAATTTTTGCAAATTTATCAAATCTTCATTATTATGTGGTGTGATTATGGATTGGTTTTGTTTATGAGTACTTAAAGGCTCTAGGATTGTTTGGGTGTTGCTTTGAGCATTGATTCAATTTAGACTTCATCCATTTGGCAACTCATTTCAATTTTATTAACTGTTTTCAACTCTCACTTCTTCTATTTGAAGTTTTTAAGGAACAATGCCACAAAGACTTAGGACATTCCATGAAGACCTCTAAATCCAAGAAAGGGAAAGAAAAGAAGTCAATGGAAGTAATTAGTTAATACCAATACTTGACACATATCTACAAACTTAAAACTCAGAGGCTTCCTCTAAAGCTAGCGTACTCATCTCTATTTCCCTCCCTATTATTTTGTCTCTTTTAGTTTTTTCCCTTCTTTCTTATCCTCACACCTTTTTTAAAAACCAAAAATATGAAGTCATGAACGACACTATATTCCTGATCGAAGGCCAATGGGAGTGTAACGCATCATGTAACTGGATATTTAGTGCAGATCAAGGCAAGCTTGGTAGATGTGTTGCAATTGCGAAGGATTCATTGTTGGAGGAATTACATGACCAGATTCGTACCATGTTTACCTGACCTCAATCGGTCCATCTTGTCCTTATACTTCCTCACCCTGATGGAAACAGAGTTAGAGAAACAGAGATTTGCTATTTTGTAGTTTGATCAATGAATAAGACAAGAAGAGGCAAAAGATATACTAAATAATACTCTCATTGATGAAGAAAACAAATTCTAAAGTGCTTGGCATATATAGCCATACATCATGAGCTGAAAAGACAAAATGTAACTGAAAAATAAATGACAAAACATGGTAGTATTGTGGTGTTATCAATGACCAAGTCAATAATAGCCCACTATCACAATTATTGCTAACAAAGTAACATACGTCCGTTTTCGTTTGAATCATTTACCAACATCCTCCCTTGATTCAAACCTGCAATATCCAAGTCTATCTCTGAAGGAAACAAAATTTTGAACTACCAAAGCCTTTGTAAGTATGTTTGCGTTTTGCTCTTTAGTGTTGCAGTACTTCACTTCGATGGATCATTCTTTAACCAAATCTTTGATGTAGTGAATCTTTGTCTGAATGTGCTTGGTTCTCCCATGAAAGGCTGGATTCTTTGTCATTGCAATTGCTCCTTTGTTATCACAGAAAACTTTAGTCTCCTTTTGTTACTTTTGACCAATGTCCTCTAAGATTCTCCTCAACCAGACCGCCTGTTGAGCTGCTGAATTTGCTGCAGTGTATTCAGCTTCTGAGTATGCCAATGCTGTAACATCCTGCTTCTTAGAACTCCAACTTATGTTCCTTGAGCCAAGATATAACACACATCCTGAAGTGCTCTTTCTATCATCTAAACAATCGCCCTAATCACTGTCAGTAAAACAGACCAAATCAAAACCAGAAACTCTATCATACCATAAGCCATAGTCTGCAGTTCCAACAATATATCTCAACAATCTCTTTGCTGCTTCAAGATGTTGCTTAGTTGGACAGTGCATAAACCTTGAGATCACACCAAAAGAGTAAGATATGTCTGGACGAGTGTGAGTCAAGTAAATAAGACCTCCAACCAAGCTTCTGTACAGTGTTGCATCAGCTTCTTTTGTACCATCTTCTTTCTGCAATTTCTCACTTGCATTCATAAGAGTATCAATTGGGTTGCAGTCTTTCATGTTGAATCTTTTCAACATATCTACCACATACTTCTGTTGAGAAACAAATATGCCATCTAGTTCTTGCTTAACTTCAAGTCCGAGAAAGAAATGCATCAATCCCATGTCAGACATCTCAAACTTCCGCATCATACTTGACCTGATAGATAATGTCATCGACATATACACATAGAATCAGAACGTTACCTCCTTGCATCTTAACATAGAGTGTGGGCTCACTCTTGCTTTTCTCAAATCCAGAATTGCAGAAGAAAGCATCAAGCTTGTTGGACCAAGTTCTAGGTGCTTGCTTAAGCCCATAGAGTGCTTTATACAATCTGTAAACATGATCTTCGTTGCCTTCTGCCACAAATCCTTCAGGCTGATCCACATACACTTCTTCATGTAGATCACCATTGAGAAATGCTGAGTTAACATCAAACTGAAAAATTTCCCATTTCATGTAGGCTCCTAAGGCAAGTAAGGTTCTCACAGAATCAAACCTTACAACTGGTGAGAAAGTGTCTTCGTAGTCTATGCCATATTCCTGAGCATATCCCTTGACTACAAGCCTTGCCTTATACTTATGTAGAGTCCCATCTGCAAGATACTTTATCTTAAACACCCACTTCACACCAATAGAGTGTTTACCTTTAGGAAGCTTTACAAGATCCCATGTTTTGGTCTTTATAATGGAAGCCAACTCTTCTTCCATAGCTTGTATCAAAACTTTCTTAACTGCAGCTTCAACAAATCTGGCTGGATTAGCTGAGAAGAAGACTTGAGGCTGCTCATATATCTCTTGTAAAGACCTAAACTGCAAAGGAGGACTAGAACTTGATTCTCCTTCTTCAGCTGTAGTCCTACCTCTGCTATTACTTGCTGGTGAATTGAGAGTAGAAGCTGCAAGTGAAATTACAGGAGTGTTTCCACCGATCTCCAAATTTTGATGTCCTCCTTGCTCCTCATCGTCCTCTAGAATGAGTTCAATTGAATCACCATTCTTATCTTTATGCCATTTCCAGCTTCCAATCTCATCAAACACCACATTTCTGCTCTCAATCACCTTCTCACTCAGAGGATCATACGACGTAAAGCCTTTTGATTGAGAGGAGTATTCAAAAATATACACTTCTTGGACTTTTCATCGAGCTTCTTCATGTTTGGAGCATCAATAAAAGAGTAAAAAATGCTTCCAAACACCTTTGAATGACTTAAAGATGGTTTGTTGCCAGTCCATGCTTCATATGGTGTGTGATTCATAATTGCCTTTGTAGGAGACAAGTTCAGAAGATATACAGCAGTTCTCACACTTTCTGCCCAAAATTTGTTACATAAACTCTTATGCTTTATCATGCTTCTTGCCATCTCAATCACGGTTCTGTTTTTTCCTCTTTGAAACACTGTTCTGCTCAGGCGTGTAAGCTGTTGTGAGCTCACGGTGAATACCTTCTCTTTCACAGAACTGGTTGAACTAAAATGATGTAAACTCTCCTCCTCTGTCTGTTCTCAACACTTTAAGTTTCAGTCCACTTTTCTTTTTTACAACAGCCTTGAACTTCCGTAATGTCTGAAACGTTGCTGTCTTCATCTCAAGAAGTACACCCAACTCATCTTGCTGTAATCATCCGTTAATAAGAAGAAGTATCTACTACCTCCAAGAGAAACTGTCAGCATTGGCCCACAAAGAACAGCATGAACCACCTCTAAACATTGTTCAGCTCTCTTCGCTTTGTTTATTGGAAATGACCTACGAGTTTGCTTCCCATAGATACAACCTTCACATAGCTCCAATGTCTCTATCATTGGCAGCCTTGTAACCATTTCTTTTTGATTCAGCAACTTTAAACCATTCCCATGCAAATTCCCATATCTTAGATGACAAATTCTTGAATCTGAAACCTTTGCAACCATAGCACTCTCCTCAGCGACAAACAACTTTAGTGGATACAAATTGTTTGCCAGTTTCTGCAAACTTGCAACTATAAACCCAGACTTCTTATCCTTTATAGTACATACTCCTTCATCAAATAACATACTGCAATGATTCCCATCAATCTGTCCTACAGTGAACAAGTTTTGTGCAAGATCAGGAATGTAGTAAACATCATAAATGAGTTTGAGTTTACCAGCATTGTTTTGTAGTGCTACAGTTCCTTTTCCTTCAACTTGAACCTCATTATCATCTCCCAACTTCACTTTCAGCTTGTATGATTCATCTAGTTCTCTAAAGAACTTCTTGACCCCAGTCATGTGATTTGAACATCCGCTGTCCAAATGCTAAACCACACGAGACTCATCTTCACTCTTGTATGCCATAAAGAGTCCTGGTTGCTCATCTTCTTGTTCAACAAAGTTTCATTGTTGTTGTTCTCTCTGCCTCTTGTAACACTTTGCTTGCTTGTGAACCATCATTTTCCAATAATGACATTGGATACTTTTCTTATCCATTCCCTTGTTGTAAGACTAAGAAGAGTTGTATCCTATATCTGAGTAACCTCTGCCTCTTCCTCTCCATTACCACGACCTCTTGAATTGTTTCTGCCTCTTCCATGGCCAGATCCATAACCACTATCAAAGTTATGCACTGAACTTTCACCTGTCACTTGAAAAGCTTTCTCCTCTGTCTTCTCGACCTTCTTATCAAGGCGATCCTCATGAGATAATGGATAGCTCATCATCTCATCAAACGTGTAAGTGCTTAAATCATTTGCCTCCAAGATTGCGGGTACAATATACTCGAATCGAGAAGTCAAGCTTCTAAGCACCTTGCTCAGCACCATCTTATTTGACATAGTTGCACCATATATGTTTATTTGACTAACAATCATAAATACTCTACCCAAGTACTCCTGTATAGTCTGCTTTTCCTTCATCACCAACATCTCAAAGCTGTGACGAAGAGTTTTTAATTTCACTATGATCACCTTCTGATCTTCTAGGTATTCATGCTTGAGAATCTCCCAGGCTTCATGTGATGTAGGCACCACTACAATCACTCACTCTTTTCCTTGCTCACAAACGAAACTCAAAAACAATAACCTAAGCTCTGATACCACAATGTTGGAAACAGGGTTAGAGGAACATAGATTTGCTACTCTATAGTTTGATCAATTAATAAGATAAGAAGAGGCAAAAAATATATTGAATAATACTCTCATTGATGAAGAAAACAAACTCCAAAGTGCTTGGCATATATAGCCATACATCATGAGCTGAAGAGACAAAATGTAGCTGAAAAATAAATGACAAATATGATAGTGATTGTGGTGTTATCAATGACCAAGTCAATAATAGCCCACTATCACAATTATTGCTAACAAAGTAACATACGTCTGTTTCACTTGAATCATTTACCAACACATCCCTGGTGAGTTTAACCAAACAGCCAATGGCAAGTTGCCTCCTGTTCAAATAGCTGATGACATTGGGTACTCAAAGTTCAAGTCTATTCTTCCAACATGCAAACCATCCACTCTCTTCCTAACAGCTTCAAAAAGAGAAGCAATAGATCTGCTACGAAGTTGTACCACTCAACCCTCTGGATTAAGAGAATAAACTGATAAAGAAGCTATGTTAGCAGTTATTGCTATTGCTGAAGCAGAATACATGAACGTAAACAACAGTGTGATCTCCGAGGGGCGTCCTTCCATAGAGGAGAAGAAAAATAATGTGGATGGCAGCATGGGCAGCGAGTACTCATCAGTAAATATAGGCGATGACTCTGACTTCGACTGCTGGACAACTGCACATGTCAATTAAAAGATATCTATTTTAGATAGTCATCACTATATTTGTGTGCTTTTCCTTTGTGTTATCTATGTTTGTTTCTGTTCAATACGAAGCAATTGGAACTGAATAATACTTCAATTGATGATGAAACCATTACAAGACTCTTAACTTAAATAGAGAACTAAACCACTACTTGCTAAAAACTCGATCACTACTACTTGTCTTCCTATAAAACAGGATGACTTCTTCAACAGACTCTGACTTAATCAAATATGCAAGTAATTAAAGACTAAAACATTGAATCGATGCTGACTCAGCATAGATCTTTATGCTACTTGGAATGAAGGTTCCTCTTAGATTTGGGACAGAATCGATGCTGACTCAGCATAGATCTTTATGCTACTTGGAATCAAAGACTACTAGCTTCACTGGTTTTGTCATTAAGTCCGACAGCTTCTCTTGCGTTGAACAATACTTCAGTTCAATCACACCATCATTGACAAGCTCACGAAGAAAGTGAAATCGCACATGAATGTGCTTGCTTCTCCCATGCATCACCAGATTTTTAGAAAATTTAATAGAAGACTTATTATCACATAGAAGTACCATACCACTCTCTTGATTGAAACTAATCTCACCAAGAATGTTTCTTAACCACACAGCTTGACATGCTCCACATGCTGCTGCCACAAACTCTGCTTCGGTAGTTGATAGCTTAACAATAGGTTGTTTCTTTGAAGACCATGACACAGCTCCATCTCCCAACATGAATGTGTAACTAGAGGTGCTTCTTCTATCATCCTCATCACCAGCATAATCACTATCCACGTATCCTAGTAACCGTTCTTCTCCTCCACGCTTGTACTACACACCAAAACCAATGGTACCTTGTACATATCTCAGTATTCTTTTCGCAATGCTCCATGTATCTGCTCACTAGATTCACTGAATATATCAAATCAGGTCTAGTTGTTGTTAGGTACCTTAAACTGTCGACCAGTTGCTTGAAAGATGTTGCATCAACAAACGGACCAGCTCCTTCTTTGGTTAATTTGTGGTCTGGAGCAATAGGATTTCTAACAGGATTGCAGTCTTCCATTCCAAATTTCTTGATAGTATCCGCTGCATACTTTCTTTGGCTGATGAATATTCCTTCTTCATCTTGTGTCACCTCCACACCCAAAAAATATTTCATTTTGCCAAGATCTGACATTGAAAACTCTTTATTCATCGACATCTTAAACTCCTCCAACATGGTTCCTGAATTGCTAGTGTAATTTAAATCATCAACATACAAGCTCACAATTAGAATCCTTTCTCCATCAATTTTCACAAACAGTGTGTGTTCACAGTAACACTTCCTGAATCCTTCCTCTGTGAAGTATTTTTCAATTCTATTGTACCAAGCTCTTGGAGCTTGTTTTAAGCCATACAAAGCTTTATGTAACTTGTAGACTTTTCCTTTGTCTTCGTCTGTTTCAAATCCCAGAGGTTGCTCTACATAGACCTCTTCACTTAGGTCTCCATGTAAGAAAGCGCTCTTCACGTCTAACTGAAAAATACTCCATCCCTTTTGTGCCGCCAAAGCTACTATCAATCGGATTGTATCCCATCTTGCTACTGGAGCAAACACCTCATAAAAATCCACACCATATGTTTGATGAAAACCTTTAGCAACTAACCTTGCCTTGTACTTGTCAATGTCTCCTTGCTCATTGAATTTGGTTTTGTATATCCACTTGAATCCAATGGCTTTGGCTCCCTTTGGCAACTCAACTAGCTTCCACGTTTTATTCTCCAATGGCTTTGGCTCCCTTTGGAAGCTCGATTACCATTTCTTTCTCCACCAAATGATTTAAGCTATGATGATTCAGGTGTTCGAATCTGCAGTGCCAGATATCTCCCTTGTTTCCAAATGTGTTCTGCACTTGGTTTACTTCCATCTCTTTTGCTTCCTTGATTTTTGCAAATACCACAAACATTCTGTTAGTAGACAGTTCAGAGTACATCAACATTCTTTTCTGCTGCTTATGCCATACTTCGCACACATCATTTTCAATTGTGATTCTCAAACCCTTCTGCTGCAGTTGTCCCACACTTATAAGATTAGTTTTCAGCCCTGGTACAATATACACCAATGAAATCACCTGAGTAATGCCATTGATCTCGACTCTTAGACTGCCTCTGCCTTCTACTTGCATCCTCTTGTCATCTCCCAGTTTGACTTGTTGTCGAAACTGATCATCAAACTCCACAAACCACTTCTTAACACCACACATGTGATTGCTACAACCTGAGTCCAAGTACCACACTTGCTCATCTTCCTCTTTCACCAGGTTTACTTGTGCCATCAATAACACATCCTCTTCCAATTCTGCATAGTTTGCTGCCTTCTCCCAGCTCGGGCACTCATTTCTGAAGTGACCCATTCTATGACATTTGCAACATTCGATATTGTCTTTGTTGAAGCTTGTGTTGTCTCTGCCTCGTCCTCCTCTTCCTCCTCGATAACCACCTCTACCTCGATTTGAACTGTAACTCCCTTGACCTCTGCCTCCTTCCATTCTCAACACATGTTCTTCACGAGGATGTTTGGTCAGATTTTGTTCATGAACCAAGAGTGAACTTTGCAGTTCATAAACAGATAGATCCTTGATATCATTAGATTCCTCGATAGGGCACACCACATAGGTAACTTTCTCAACCAATGTTTGAAGAATTTTTTCAACAACCTTTGCATCTGGCATGTCTTCTCCGAGACTTCTTATATCATTTGCAACCACCATCACCCGTGATAAGTACTGCATGATTGTGTCTCCTTCATTCATTTCTAGCACCTCAAAAATTCGCCTTAGCCTTTGCAACTGCGCACTTTAGACCCTCTTGTTTCCTTGGTATTTCGTTCTCATAGACTCCCATATGTCACGAGCACTCTTCTTCTTTGCAATTGTCTTCAAGATCGTTTTGTCAATGGAAGCGAAGAGGTAGTTCTTCACCTTTAGATCCTTCAGCTTCAACTCTGCAAGTTAAGTTCTTTGAGGACTTGTCAAAATGACATTTTTTTCCGGCTGCACCACCCCTGTCTCGATGAGACTCCACCATTCCTTTGATCTCAACAAGTTCTCCATGAGCATAGCCCAATGCTCATAATCACCATCAAACTTTGGGATACTTAACAACCCCTCTTTTTAACTCATTTTCACCTTTGAACACTCACTCACAGGAAACTCTTAGATAACCGCTCTGATACCAGTTGTTCACTACGAAGCAATTGGAACTGAATAATACTTCAATTGATGATGAAACCATTACAGGACTCTTAACTTAAATAGAGAACTAAACCACTACTTGCTAAAAACTCGATCACTACTACTTGTCTTCCTATAAAACAGGATGACTTCTTCAACAGACTCTGACTTAATCAAATATGCAACTAATTAAAGACTAAAACATTGAATCGATGCTGACTCAGCATAGATCTTTATTCTTCAGTTTCATGCCACTGTATCTTATTTCTAAAACAATATCGGTTTTACAAAAAAAATTGCCTGCACATTCACAAAAGCCTTAATGTTCATATCTCGGATTATGCGTATTACGTACAGCAAGACGTATTTATACCAACGTCTTCAACACTTTATATATGTCATTTACTTAAGAAACCTACGATTTCGAAAAGTCAAATCTTCCTGGTTTGAAAATAATTTTAAAGATTACTGTATCGTGGGGGGTCCACTCCCAAAGCTACAATGCATATTCTGACTGCACTTCAAACTTGTGTTATTTGCTCCATTAATAGAAAGAAATCTATTTAAAACATTGGATACATGTCTCATTCAACCGAAGTCAGAAGCATCTTCTTCAACCAAAGTCGGAATATCTCTTTTCAACATTCAAGGAAGATCATTATTACTTCTGGTAGGTAGAAACTTATTATGCTACAAATTTTTATAAATACTCATTCACCCACATTCTGCAACCTCTCACGTGTGCTTTGTTTTGTTAGGTGTCATATAAACAATGCTTCAAGATTCCATCCTGGCAATTGCTAGTGATTGGGAGTGTCGTGAATCAGGCATTTGGCACTTCCATGTCGAAAAAGAGGATTTCGCAAGGTGTGTCTGCATAGGACATAACACAACTTTGAGGGAGTTAGAAGACAACATAATATCTTTATTCAACATATGCGTCAAAAACTTCCTCCGATTAATAAGCTTTTGGAATGAAAGCCAAAAAACTGCCTTTACCTAGAGCAGAATGCCCCCTGTTTATGTCTTACATGACTTAGGACTCGATATGTTTAAATGTACTTATGATAGATCTAATGACATGAACATTTTTGTTTCATGATAACCAAGACTTTCTTCTTCACCTACCAAGGCCATCAAATGGAGTGGCAATAAGATATGATACCCTCCAAGATGAAGAACCAACTACTACAATTTGTATGATGAAATTGCATTGTGCTGAAGAAGTCTATATGGCTAGGAAAGCTAAAGAACCCATCCTACCAGTGAGAGCTGACATCATTCCACATAACACCGCTTTGCCAACAAACAAGGATGTCTTGCACTTTAAAACCAATAACAACGTCTTCAGCAATCAAAACCCAGGCATCAATCAGTCGAACAAAAATTACAACTTTGATTTATGGACAGATTTGATCAACAAGGAATACCCTCTAGACTGGGAACCAACTAGAGATATGTCTGTAAGGCAAGGAGTCCCCACATCCGAAGATAACCAACTCAACCCCTAAACAATCGTTGGGGTTCACGAATTAGAAAACTTTGACCTGTGCATTGCTGATTTAGAAGATACTCCCCTTAGAGAGACCTCGGAGGAGTTCACTGTTAGAAGGAAAGATGGGGAATGGGGATGCCACACCAATCCTTGTCAAAATGTCCTCCTGCAGTTCAGACGATGCTAATATGGATTTAAGGATGTATGATGAATCCACCACTCCCAAACGTCTGATTAAAGACAAAGTTGATATCAGGAACTTCGTCTCAAACTATGCCATTAAAACGCTTTTCCACTACAAAATTAATAAGTCAGATAAAAGAAGAATCATAGTTGCGTGTACTGATTCAAAATGTTGTCTGCGTATATACTGCACAGTTGAGCACAAGACTTCTGAACTTGAAGTAAAGGCGGTGGAATTGAAACATTCTTGTTATGTGGATACGAGATCTAAATACAAAAGAAATGCTACTGCAAAAATAATTGCACAATTCCTTTCTTCTAAGACCATCTCCAACAATAGATCCAATTTTTTAATAATAAATAATGAGATAAGAACTCCATAATGAATTTTAATTTTTTCATGCTTCCAATGGTAGAACCCATTGTGGGGTTCGTAACTTTTTTTAATGTAATTTAAATATAAATTTTACAATATATGAACATATAGCTTACAAAAACACAATAACTACAATAAATACATAGAACAGCATCCAACGTAATAAACTAAACAGTCACATCGTCAAATAGATCATATACAAAGCAATAACTTTGAACTTACCCCTTCTCTAGTAATGAGCTTATCTTCAAATGCTTGTAACTCACTCTCTTTTGCCAATAGATTGCTATGGAGTGAGCGAGCTTCCTGTAGTAAACTACCATAAACAAAATTATACAAGAAATCTGCAAGTCTAAAGCAGCCAATTTCAGATTTTGACATGAGAGATACTATAATAAGTAGACACAGACATGGACACACTGATGTACCTGAAATCAGAGAAGTTCACTTAAGCATCGGCTTGGTCCTTCCTTTGGCTTTGCAGCTACTTCCACTACCTCTGCAACACTTGAATAGAAGATGGTTGTACAGATACAGTAACCAGCACAGGGGATTTGGTTTCAACATCAACCATCGCAGCAGTGATGGTTTCCTTTATGATGTTGCTGGATGATGAGGTTCCAGACACTGCAGAAGCAAACTTTGCGACTAATATAGTTGCAAAGAAGTCGCTGTCATTAGATATCATTTTGGAGGACATGCTCCTTTATTAGCATAGTTTATCAATGGAACTTTCCCAAGTTTTTCAATCTATAGAACACAAAAATAAGTAATTACTTGAAGGCATCAGAGAACGCCACCATAGTGAACTTATCCACCTATACTGACACAAAACTTGTGTAAAAAAGATCATATACATTGCACAACATAGAGTAAATTTTACTCAAATGCTTATCTCGTTCAGAATGTAGATGCCTGAGGTCAAAGGTGAAAAATTAGACCATTACAACTGCACTAACCTTTGTCATCAATTTCTCATCTACATATTTGCTAGATTCTCTCATCGCTAGCCTGTGAAAAATTAGACCATTACAACTGCACTAACCTCTATCCACTGATTATTGATGTTGGATGAATTTTGTTCCTGACCAAATCATTTGCCCTCTGCAAATATAAGCATAAGACAATTATCATCAAGTAGTTACCATGTGAAAAATCTTCACAACTCTAGGAAACAAGAATAACAATACCAATGATAATAATAATCGAACTAACCTTCAACAATTTAGCAGCTACAATAACAACAGATGTAGTTCCATCACCAACTTCTCTATCCTGGAGTTCAGCTAACTCCACAAGAACCTATCACAACAAAAGCCGACAAGCATAAATCATGATATTTTTTATATGTAAAAACATAAAATGATGATAAAAACTTGCAAGCAACTAAACACAGATTTCTCCTCTTCTATAAGTCGTCCCCTCACAGAGAAGACCAACAAGACCGCATGAATCCCATCTTCTGCCAAAGTTATGCATCTCACAATTTCTTTACCGATAAAATCTGCTGAAGTGGACAAATCAAACAGACCTGTGCAACTAAACAATTACAACTAAACATTTACAACAGCACATCATCAAACAACTCTAAAATCATAATCAAACAACCATAACAACTAAACGTTCACTATTTCTTACCTATCTGTTTAGAAGAGAAGAACTCTGAATGATTTGTGAAAGAATCGATCAGATTTTTTCCCCAAACTCGGATCTTTGAAGCAACTCGCCAAATGGTGATGACCACCATCCGATATGTAGAATCACTGCCTCCGCTCGTGCTATTGTCGCCCTCGGTTGGAGAGCTCGCCACCGGAGGAGAAGAAGAAAATGTTTTCCCTCGAAGAGACAAATGAAAAATGTTTTGAGACCCAGCCAACTTTTTTTTCTAGCGTAAAATCCTTTAGCCATTTACACACTGACATGTCACCGTCTCTTAACATTTCTAAAAACTCTTAAATAGGAACCAGTTCTACATATTTCTATCTATTTTTATTTTAGTTTAATACCATTAATTGTTAAGAACTTCTTTAAGAAATTTCACCGGAGGTGCTCTAAGTTCGCCAACGATAAGGTAGGTCCTAGAGCCTACGAGATACCTGAGATTGTATTGTCCCAGTTTAAGGTCTTAATCTCTTATTCGAAAGGCTGGTGTACTAGAGAGCTAGCTATAACCAAGACATGAGGTAATGAGGCAGAAAGTTACACCTTACTTAACAAATATCTTCACTTACTATACTTGTCAAACCCATGATCCCTAACTGCCTTGGAAAAAACCAAAGGAAGTGATGGTAGCCTAGTTTTTAGATATTTGTTTTTTGCATTTGGTGCTTCCATCAAAGGCTATCCATACTTAAGGCAAGTTGTTGTAATTGATGGGACACAACTCATAGGAAACTACAAAGGATGTCTCATTGCTCCTAGTGGTCAAGATGGTAACATGCAAATATTTTTATTAGCTTTTTGGTGTTATTGAAGGCGGAAATAAGCAAGAATAGACATGGTTTTCAGACAATTGCAGACGTTTATACCAGACATAACACAGCTTGTTTTGTCTCTACAAGACATGTTGCAATTAACTCATCATTGAAGATAGTTTATCCCCTGGCTTCTCATGGTGCATATGTGGTCTATTTATTCAAGAACGTCAATCACATATTCAAAACCCAGGGACTTGCTGTTCTTGTAATGATATTTGCAAGATGATTCACCCTTGAGGAATTCAGACATTGGTATGACGAAAAATAGCTGCACAGCCCAGGGTTGCGCAAAATATCTCGATGACGTAGGAGTAACTTGCTAGGCTCGGTTGGAATATCGATTTGTTTGTTGAAGAGAAGAGAAGGAAGAGACAAAGTAAAAAGAAGAATGAAAACACAAACTCTTTTATTAATCTGAAACTTGTTTTTGTTTTACATCAATACAAAATTGGTTTATATAGAAAGTGAAACAATACAAGTGAAAAGTTGTATTTCTTCCACTTGTGACCTTTGGACCAAACAACACAACACTTGACTTATGACTGTTTGTATATAGCTAACTTAATACAAACCAATACAACTAACTATACTTATATTAGAAACTCAATTATAAACCAACACTCCCCCTTAATTGAGTTTCCTTTTCACTTCAAATTTCTTCCATCAAAACTTATTTTTTTTTCTTATGTGAGTTTTCTTCGCACACCCTACACCCTGTTGTGATTGCACCCTTTGGTATTCACACTTTTTGTGATTGCATCTTTTTGGTGTTTACAGTCTTTCTTCACACCCTTACGATGGTATCCGATCATCTGTACCCTTTCATTTGTACCAGATCAGTTTTACCCATTTGTTCATGCCCATCTCTCTGAAATTCGCAACAGATTTGATATACTTTACCAAAACGGTTATAACTTTCTAACTGTATTTCTGATTTTAAATCCAAAACATGTTCTGGAAGCTAGACAGAGAGATCTTTCCATCGATGGGTATATCAATTTCTGGTTCATCTGTAGTCGACGGTAATCTGTGATTAAAAATGGCGGTTCGAATCTATCTTTCCGCAACTTTATCTCAAACTTACTTCTCTCTCCACTTTTGGTGTCCTCTTGATCACCAATTGTTTGCATGAACTTCTTCACGTCTTCTTCGGTAATCTCTTCAACCGAATAGTGCTGCATTTGTTTTCGAGGTAAGCATCCTCCTTTGTTCTTGGTTTCTTCCTTTGATCACGAACACGTCTCTTTGACATTTACTTTATTTTTTATCGAGGTAAGCATCCTCCTTACTTGCTTGGTGTCTCCTCTGATGACCATCACGTCTCCTTGACGTTTGCTCCATTTTTGTTATGGAGGTAAGCATCCTCTTTTTTTACTTGGTGTCTTCTTCTGATCACCATCACGTCTCTGTGATGTTTTTTTTTGCGTGAACCTCTTCACGTCTTTTTGCGTGAACCTCTTCACGTCTTCTTCGGGTATCTCTTTAACCCAACACCAAAAAATATCTCTTTGATGATTTTCCCTCTTTTGATTGTCATCACTTGGATATTTTCTTCTCTTGGTGTCTTCCTTGAACAAGTTTCAGAATCCTCTTTCCACAACTCCAAGTCCACATCCATTTTCTCCATTTCCTTTCGAGAAGATTTCCTATCTTCTTCATCCCTTTGGAGCTTTCCTCTTGAAGTTACAAAATGTGAATGTGTTTGTGGAGACTGATGGTGCTCTCTCTTGTCACCATCTCTTCTTCTTTCCTTTTTTTTTTGATTTTTCGTCTCTATCTGTTTCTTCTCTCGCAGCGGATTTCTTTTTATACCTATAGTACTGAAACAGGCCTCAAGACCAATAAAGCTCTGATACCATGTTGGAATATCGATTTGTTTGTTGAAGAGAAGAGAAGGAAGAGACAAAGTAAAAAGAAGAATGAAAACACAAACTCTTTTGTTAATCTGAAACTTGTTTTTGTTTTACATCAATACAAAATTGGTTTATATAGAAAGTGAAACAATACAAGTGAAGAGTTGTGTTTCTTCCACTTGTGACCTTTGGACCAAACAACACAACACTTGACTTATGACTGTTTGTATATAACTAACTTAATACAAACCAATACAACTAACTATACTTATATTAGAAACTCAATTATAAACCAACAGGCTCTTGCTTACTATCTCGATGACATAGGGGTAAATCATTAGGCTCTTGCTTACTTTCCTCGGAAAAGGTACAATATGATGAGCAGTAATATAGCGGAGTCTCTAAATGCTGCCACTCGAAAAGATGTTTTGTTCCCTATCTTTTTGATGGTAGAGTTCATTAGAGAGATAGTGATGCGCTGGTTCTCACTAAGAAAAGAGAAGCAAATGGCAACATTGTTAGAGCTTAGACCCGAGATTGAAAAGATTCTCATACACCATTTGCGTAAGGCAACCGAGTCTGTTGTTTTATCTTCAACATCTTTGATATACCAAGTTAAAGACAGCAAAGGTTATGTATTTAAAGTAGACATCTTAAAACACTCATGCTCATGCAAGGTGTTTGACGTTCTCAAAGTCCTGTGTCCCCCATGTTTAAGTCGTGGCAGATGTTAATGATATTGATGTCTACACCTTTCTTGACGAGTTCTACAAAATTGAGACATGGATAAGCCTTTACACTGGAACCATTCATCCAGTCCCAAATGACAATGATAGTGACTTGCCCGCATCTGTAAAGGAAATGTCTATTCAACCCCAAAAACCAAAATGCCATCAAGGAGGCTTCATAAAATTTGGATCCAATCAAGAGGGGAATGCTTTGTAATTTCTGCGTAATTCACGTTTAATGTCATGTATTAGCGCTTATTTCATGCATTCTACTTGATACATCTTTCGTGTTTGCCTTATAGCAACACATCCAAAAATGTGGCAGATTTCAGGGAAGTGGTCCTAATAGGGCGACATGTAAAAATCCTATTTATACTACGACATACGCAAGGCCCCATTTTGTCTTTTGTCTGGCTGCCTATGGGCTTAAACTTCCTTTTGCACCTTTTACTTCAGTGTATCGGCTTTCTTATACCATGTAATTGTGCTTACCCACTATCACATTTCTCCCATGTTCTTCTACTTCATACTTCTTCCAAACTTCATTGTCATATATATCAAAAGTTCCCCCTGATTTAATACAAATATGTCATACAAAATAGTATAAAGACGTCATAACATAATTTGCCTACAGACGTCTACTACACATTCGCAATAACATTTTCTAATCATAAACTAAACATAATCATAAAGTAAACAGACGTCATGCCACATATAATACAACCCTTACAACATACCAGTAAACGTATGCTATCCCTAGAACATATTAATAAACTCAATCGATCTCCACCAAACACTCGAAGCATGATGCACGCAGGCAACACCAATGTCCTAACCCTACACATTTTGGGACATTCATGAAACACCACATCCCATCGTAGTTTCGTGACTTTACAATTGCAGTATCTTTCTTGCTTTGGAAAACCGTTTTGGCAACCGCTTCAGCTTGATATAAGGATACCGATTCCTCCAGGAATTATATCAATGTTCCATTCCCCATATGGAACTCACAGAAAGTTATTTAAAACATCCCCATTGCAAATGTAATTTCCGATGTTAGCTCTTCCTCTGCGGCTAGCATACCAGCTCCCTCTTCGATATACCCTTTTCTGCTTGCAAATCTAAGGCTTTCAAGGTAGCGTGCGCATTTGTTATCTGCTTTAACACATCGTAAGAACAACATCTTTTAAGGTGAACCATTGTTTATTAGTTGTTATATTAAATCTAATGCATACCTTTTTTACTAAAACAAATTGTGCAGATTTAGGAATAAGACCCACAAATAATAGAAATGCACTTAAAGTCAACCACATTGAAGCTCCCCTAAGCAATGCCTAGTTCTTTCCTAGACAACTTCCTAATCGACACGACATTATGATTAGTCCAGACTCTTCAAAACCATCGTCAGCTATCTTGCCTAGAATCTTGAGACTATCATTTTAAGGAAGAGATAATAAAAGACTTTGAGGTTGTGAACTGAATACCATTTTCCCCATATTCATTATAAATTCCTCGAGAATTCTAACGTATATCATGATAAAAACACGCTCCATGTCACAAAAACTCATACTCTGTTGCTTAACAAAACTGCATTTACTCGCTCCCTGCCACCTGGCTCAAGCTACACCCAACGATTCAGTCACCAACACATGGTCCTGATTTTGTTTCGTGCGGGATGTAACGCGCCAAAACGTTAAGAGCTATTGTTGTCCACATCCATGCCATTCACGCCATCAGAAGTATCATAAACTGGTTAAAAAACACGCAATGGCATTTTTACTAATTATAAACTCAAACGTGACATTTTACA
Organism: Lepidium aucheri; assembly: GCA_900406435.1. Taxonomy (NCBI): domain Eukaryota; kingdom Viridiplantae; phylum Streptophyta; class Magnoliopsida; order Brassicales; family Brassicaceae; genus Lepidium; species Lepidium aucheri. The sequence goes on from OVBA01000347.1 coordinate 46,600, forward strand.
AGAATTTCCCTAAAATAAATATTAGATAAGGGTTAATTTGGTAAAAAAAGTAGGTTTTGTTTTATTTGCTTAATTCCATCAATACATGTGTTAGTTACTAGATTATTAACTCAAACGGTGGCATTTGAGCAATTCTTCCTTCTCTATATATGAATAAGAAAGAAAAAATGAATATATATATATATATATATATGAATATGTCAATTCAATAAAACAAAAATTCATGTTAGCAGTTTCAACCCGACAAGAAATTGGTGAAGAAAGCAATGGTGCACGACGATATGTACTCGATCAGAAGAAGAACGAAAAGTCAGAGGTATATCGAAACTTCTGTCTCCCTACCAAGCTAGATACCTAATCTTGCGAAAACAATTTTGAGCAAGGTGTCTAGCTCTCCCACAACTTGTATAGGCAACATATATATCACAGATTCAGGGTTATCACCAGCAGAGAGATAGTATGGATCAGTTATTCTCCGAGTTATCTCTATGCGAGTGCGAGAGGATGAGCCATCAAAAGTATCTTTTGGCTCCACCATGTGTATCAGAAAGAATTTAACATGATAGAATAGTCACAGTTGCATAGGTCAAAGAAATTAAGGAGCAAAATAGAATTCGATCGAGATATTGAGTAGCTCAGTCACCAGAAACCTAAGTAGATAGGTTATGAGCTCTGCTACCATGTCAAAAACATATTTGGTATAAAGGTTTTCTTATTGTTCAACATGCTCCTCCTTGTTCTTGGAGTAAATCAGAATATCATCAATGAACACAATGACAAACTTATCCAGATACTTCCGAAACATGTTATTCATAAGCTTCATAAAAGCAGCAAGGGCATTCGTCAATCCAAAAGGCATCATTGTGTGTTCATAGTGCCTCTAACATGTCCTGAAGGCAGTTTTTTGATGTCATCTCGAGCAATTGCAATCTGATGATACTTGATGCCAAATTAATCTTCAAAAACCAAGAAGCTCCTTGAAACTGGTCCAATACCTCATCAATCCGCGGTAGAGGATACCTACTTTTGATGGTCAGCTTGTTTAGCCTGCGATAGTCTGTGTAGAATCTAAACTACCATCCTTCTTCTTCTCAAACAACACAGGAGCTTCCCATGGTGAAGTACTCGGTGAAATGAACCCTTTCTCCGATAGTTTTCCAACTGCTTCTTCATTTCGGCCACCTCTAATGGGGCTATACACCTGAACCTGAACCTCTTCCTACTACAAATTCTCTGACTCAGACAACAAGGTCAGTTGAGACCTATTTCCAATATTGACTCCTTGAACCACCAAATTTCCTTGTACATGAATGAGATTAACCCGCACCATCAGACAATTCAAATGAGTTCCATGTCACTTCATCCAGTCCATGCCTATGATTACTTTATAACGCTTTTGCTCCATCTCAATGAAATTTCCTAGCATAACATCATCTTCTATGGTCACCGGAACTTGATACGTCCTCGATGATCCTACTATCTCTGAGCCCACTGTCTTAATCCTCCTCTTCTTTTGATAAAAAGTAATTCTAGAATCCCAACACCTTGCTATCTGTGGGCACAAAAAAATATGTGTAGCACCAGAGTCAAACATGGTGTAGGCTTCTGTTCCTCCAACAAGAACCATTCCTACAAAGGTTCTTGAACTAAGCAACCCCACACACAACACAAAAAACAACTATATTTTTCTTTTTTATAACCAATTCAAGAAATTCACATGTGTTCAGAAAACTTACCCTTAATAGGAGCTTCACCTTCCAGCTCGGCCATAACTTCATCTGCATTAGTCTCATAAGCATTGGTCTTATCAGCAATCGCGAACATGCACAGTCGAGGTGTATGCCTCCTTGGAGGTGGCGGCAAATTTTCCTTATTCTACGCTTTTTGTGGCCTCACTAGCATTTGCGCTCCCTGCTGCCTCACTCGTATCGGTGCTCCCTTCTGCCTCACTGGTATTTGTGCTATGCAATCTTGCGCATAATGTCGAGAATGACCGCACTTGTTACAGTTGTTTACCATCCTTGGACAATTCGGCCTAATATGACCAACTTGACCACAATCGTGGCATCTCAATCCAGCACTCCATCAAACTCCGCCATGATTCTTCCAACAAGTAGCACAAGGCAGACGACATTGAATTGGTCCAAAGTCATGGTTATCTCGAGGACGCTTTAGAGTCTCACCTCCTCTTGTAGCTATAAGTTGGGTGCACATGAGGTCTTTAGCTTCCTCCTCAAGTCATTTCTCCTTTGATGCAACCATCTCCATGATCTCAACCAAATTAGCACAATCCCAAACAGAACAAAGGTTACGGATGCTAGCACATAACCCTCTCTCAAACCCTGGAACTACATCATGCTCAGTCATGTCTCTGTCACTAAACCTCCTGAGGCGACTGAACTGCTGCTCATACTCTCTGCCTGTCTTCTTACCCTAACAAAGCTCCAGAAAGTCACTGTCCATCTTTTCCATCACCTCTTACGGAAAGTAGTTCTTGTTGAACTCTTCCAGGAAGTCTGCCCAAGTAATCGCATAACCTACAAGCATCCTCTCTTCATGTTCTCCTACCAAATGCATGCATCTCCACGTAGGTAGAGCACTTCCAGCTCCTGTCTGAACTCCACTGGACATATGCTGGAATCAAAGTTCCTCTCTAATATACGCCTCCAATCATCAGCCTAAACTGGATCGGTTCCAGTAGTAAAGTACTTCATGCCCATATCCCTCATGAGCCTCATCGTCTCCTAATACGAGAGTCCAAGTTATGGTGGCGGCATTCCCACATGTGGCAGGAGTGGCTAGTGCTGCCTTAGTGCTTCAGCTGGTGGCAGTGGGTGCTCCTCAAATGAGCTCTAGGCTAGATCCTGAGGTGGTGGTGCTGGTGCAACGTAGTTAACCAGCTCCTGCACGATATTGTGGAGTTTTAGTAACTCCTCACGAGTCGCCACAGGCGGTAGTGATACCACTGATCGTTGTCTCTTTGGTGCCATTTTCTGTCAACATTTCAACATAACTTTGAGAATAAGGATCTTTAGATCACATTTCAAATGACAACACTCGGGCAATTCTAAAAGCAATTCTTATTCCATTAAAAGAGAGTTCAATACTGATAAAACGCCAAGATGCTGAAGCAAAACGAAGCAAGAAAAAAACAAACATTGCATCTGAAACCAAACTCAATCCTAACACTAAAACAAAAACAAATTGCAATCGGAATCGACATCTTCAGATGGATATGAATCTTCAGAAGGATCATAGTTGTCTTTGGATACTCCCTCCTAGCGTACTTTTCCGGCTCATCAAGAGTAGACGGTCCTATTGTACCACATCTCCGAAGAAGAAGGTCCCGCAAGTCCTCCTTGAGTCCTGCCACGAATATCTCAATCAGCTCTCTGGGTGAGCTAGTACACCTGAGGATTTTTGTTTCTTCTAGAAATTCCCTGTAATCTATCGTAGTCTGACAGCCTTGCCACACACCAAAGGGTTCTGAACTTAGTGCGACTTCAACATACACCAATCTTTTTCGACATCTTTCTTAGCAACTTTTCATGGTCTGCCACGTCCTCTTTTAGATGGAATGACCTGAGGAGGTCTTGCTATTTCTGGCGACGAAACAATCTTCTGCACATTCCTAAAACCTATCAGCCAATGTCGAGTAACAGTTAGTCATAGACGCTTCTTAAAATTCATTGTCTAATAAACAACCAAAACAAAAGAAAAAATATGTTCAAGTCTCCCAAATTTTTTTAGAAGGAAATACTTCAAAACTAACATAAATAAAATTATTATTTTTAATCCTTTCGAGACAACGAAGATTTTTTTAAAAAATATTCGAAAGCAACAAAAATAATATATATATATATATATATTCTCTTTCTGAAAATGTTTAGGAAAAGGACAGAATTTTTTTTTGGGAAAACTAGTGAAATTGTTTTTTTTTGACATAGGTTTTGAAAAAGTAACGAAAATAATATATATGTACACACAGTGTTTTTTCTTTATAAACATTTTGAAAATCAACTTAGCCTTTTGGAAAAGAACCGGCTTGGTTTTAACCTGGTTTTGATACTATTTGTAATACCCCGCTCCGAACCATGGAGATAGCGTGTTATTAAGTGCCAAAAATAATACATTACTAATTAAATTTGATAATGGATTCAAATCTTACATAAATCTTATTAAATAAATATATGCAAAATTAAATAAAATAACTTCAAAGGAAAATGAATTAAATAAAACCGGAAGACTCAAACCAGGTACTCACGAAACTCAAACTGATCTGGAAAAAGGGGATAATGAAGGGTGAGTATAAAATACTCATTGAGGAGATCATTTTTGTCCACTGAGGCTTAAAATTCTAGCCTGATTAAAGCAAATATATCGTGACATTGAAAACAAACATATACAACTCGTATTTGTCAACAAGTTGTACCAAACATGTCGGTCCATTGTAGCAGCCAACTATACACATAACGGCTCAACCATCCTGTAGATGGCTTCAGAACACTTGGTTGGGAGACTACGGCCCAGAGTTTGATCCTCCCTAGCTCATTAGCGGGTTTTGGGCTTAAGTGTTCCCTTTCCGCATGAATGCCGGTCCATAACTAAATTTTTAGTCCGCATAACCACTCTTTAAGAGACAACTTTTTAACATACTTAAAATATTCTTTTTATTTATCAACTTCAAATATTATTTAATCTCAATCATATTCAATATCACAATTATCCTAATAACAAGCAGCCACACAATTAATAAAATTAATAATCATAAAAATATAATATTTTATTTATATATTTATATTTGGATATTTATACTTATATTTATTTTATTAAAATAAAATTATATTTATTTGAATAAAAGATAATCTAACCCTAATGAAACTAAAACTAAAAGTCTCAGAGATCACTTCTTCACTTTGGTTGGCTGGTGAACAGATCAAAAAACACAGAAAAATAGGTCGAAACACAAAACCCAACAGAGTCTTTCATGCACAAGCAACATACATGATTAGCGTTGTTCATTCATCAAAACAAATGATACTTGTGGTTTTAAGATACACAATTTTCGATCAAATATTACCAAGATTTAAAGACGAACCCGTTGACTTCCGGGATGCGTCCCCTATTCAAAACAAACAAGTATCTAGCTCTTCCTAATCAGATGTTAATAGAGAAGGACCCTAAAGATGTCAAGTCGAACACAATGATAAGAACAAAAACTAGAATTTTCCCTAATTCAGAAACAAAAAACAATTTCAATGATTTACCTTAAACAGGTCATATCTTCCTCAATACGACTCGAATTTGTATTCCGCTTTCGGCTACGAATGCTTGAAAGCACGATCTTTCCAAACATATGAGAAAAACGATTAACGGATCAGTAAAATAAAAGTTATTGACCCCAAAACTAAGCTGTTCGGACTGAGTTCCTTATCAGTTTGAAGCTTTGATAATTGATTCTATAAATTTCAGAAACTTAAAGTGTGACTTGGGGGGCTCGGGTTTTGCAGATGGAAGAAGGTAAAAAAAGCGAACCAGTGCAAAGGTTAGTCATTTATATATGAGGTGTGACTTGGTCTTGGGGTTAAGTTGATAAGCATTATTCAGCAATTTTATCAATTAAAACAAAGTATTTATAGATAACAAAGTCTAGAACCTAAAAATAATAAAGTGTTTATTTATGTTTTTACCTTTTTCAGAAAAATCTTCAGGTTCAAGCCATATTCTAACTCTCAAACCAATTTTGAACTTATTGTTCATTGTATCAATAACTTTATCATAACTACCAACAAAGTTTTTCCTGATATTATATCAAAACTCATAGTATAAACATAAATCTTAAAGAATAAATGTGATAATATTTCAATACAAAAATAAATGTAAATACAAGTAGTGTTTTGAATTTAAATTATAACAAATGTACATGTCTTGTCAAAAGTATTCATTGCAGAAGTAATCAGACCATTATGTATACATTGCGCTAATATTACTAATGAATGTTATTTCCTTGTTGATATTTTGCTCTTTGTATACCAACTCTTAACTCTACATTATCTCCCCTATAACAGCACAAGGTTAAATTTATTTTTGTCAACTGGATCTACAAGATCCGATCTATTGCTTCAATTCAACTCATCTCTATAATCCTTTATTAGTAGGGTGGAGTCAAACTTCAAATGTTTGAGCCATAAGATGGGACATGTAACCACCATGCAAATTAAATTCCAAAACCTTAGAATTTAGAGAGATGAATAGAGATAGTGTTCGGGAATCAGCTTCCGAGTTCTGTTATAATTGACTCTTATACCTTCTCTCTTGATATATTATAATGCCGTTAACAAAAAAAAGAAAAGAATAGAGATAAATATATACTTAATAAATACAATAGAGTCTTCTTCCTGTTACAAATGCGTTCCAACCAGTAGTAAAAAGATTTCTCTTTGATGTACCTAAAATTTTAAAAAACAACATCATATACTAATCATAATGTTGACCAATATTTTATGAATATTAACACTTTTATTACCACTATATATATATATATATATATATTTCAAACTCCAATTGCGACCATAGAGGTCTTTAGCAATAAGATCTCGAGTCGGAATTAGCATTGACATATCCTAAAAAAAGTTATATGGATTAATTTCATATATAAGGTTTAAATTTGATTGTATTTAATAGATAAAGTACACAAAAATACCAAAGGAGGAAGACACTCTATAGCATGTCTTATAGGAACAAATAATCTACCATTTGTGGTGGTATAAGATGTTGTTAAACTCGTTTCACACGAATTCATTCTTGGTTGTTGTTGATCACCATTAGGATTAGGGATTAAATTTGCTATATCTCAACAAATACATAAAATTATTTAGAAGCAAATGAAAAATAAAAACAATTAGAAATTAAATTAGATATTGAATTTTGAAATCTTCGACTCATTGTTGTATCCGGCATTAAAGAAATTTTGGCATATATTTTGAGAGTTTCCTTCTCCACCTTAAAACATATATTAAACATAGAAAACCAGTCAATTATAATCACAACAAAACAATATAACAAAAGATTATATAATGGCTAATATTTTTTATTGAACGTTATTAAAACATACCTTAAGCTGAATATCAATAACATGACATCAAAATTTTGCAGGAAGATCAAAGTATAGTTTCATATGAATTAAATTTTCTCGTGTATATCTCCCGACCAAAAAATATATGTTTCACTAATCAAGAGAAGCAAACTAGATAACATACCATATATATTTTATATATATATAAACTTTGACTTCTCAAAATTACTTATTAATATTATTATTTCACATATCAAATCTAACAATTAAGTTTTCTGTAATATTTTTTTATTTAAAAAAATATAAAATATAGTTTTAAAAAAATTGTTAGTATATATCCTTGTTTCCTAATCCTATTATATAAAGTCAACTTTCTTAAAATCTAACATTAAAAATTTGATGTGTATAGATTAATAAAAACAAAAAATAATTTTTAAAAATATATATCTATAAGAAAAAATAATTATCTCTATTCATAAAAAGAATTTTAATTTAATTTTACTCTTGTTTAAAACAATGATTAAAAGCATAAAATATTAAAATATTATTTAATATATTATAAATATATCAAGTATTATTAAAAATAATATATATCGTATGGGTCTATATCTATTATATAATATAGAAGTGAGAGAGAAAAAAAGAGACTCACAAGTTTAATGTATCCCTGAAAAAAATAATAAAAACTTTTTCTTAACTTTTGGAAGATTATACAAAGATACAACAGATAAATACCGTTATTTTTTTCATACAGATAATTCCTCTCAGCAACTATTAAAAAAAAAAGTAATCACTGAATTTTTAATGAACCAAAAAAGTCAAAAAGCAGAACAAAAACTTAGTGTTAATCACAAAACTGTTCTCACCGTTTTTAACAACTGAACGCAAGATATTTTTTATACAAAAAATTTAACAAAAATACTTATGAAAAAATTTAACAGGATTTTGAATTCGTACTTCTTGAACAGAGTTGAGAACAAACAAATCTAGACATGCTTATGTATTTATATATACATAAAAAGTTTTCTTGATACTACAAATATATATCGATAAACAAGTCTAAGTATTTTCAATATTTCCCATACAAAATTGTGTAAACTTTAGATAAATTTCTTTATGATTCTGTGGAAATTTCATAATTAATCATAAATTACATATTATCTACAATATTTATGTAGAGAAAAAAATACCTTCTTGAATCGGATGTAGACAAAACACTTTTTCTTTTTTAAGAGATGTATTAATTTCTTTATTATCCTTGATGAAATGATATATTGATGCAACACCTATTTATAAATAAAGCACATATATTTCTATGGTAACAAGTTTGATAGTCTTCAATAGATTCCAGTAAAACTTCGTATTTACAATATCATAAAGAATTTATCCAAAAGATATATGTAGAAGTTGAGAGTGAATTGGACAGTGATTTTATACCACCAAGGATCTTGGGAGTTGAGGGGTTCGATCTCCAAACATTATACTTCTTAGAATAAGTTTTAAAACCATTAGACTACGATGAAAAGAAAAAGATATATTCTCGAAAAGTAACAATATCATAGGTAGTAGATATAATATTCACAAGTTAAGTAAAAATATATTGATGGAAACCTTCAACTCCTGTTTTGAAAAGCTTCTCAAAAATAGCAATAATGTTACTACTTAGAAAAAAAAATAAACAAACTGCATAAAAATTGATATAATCAAATTCTAACAAAAAAATTTGAGATAGTGTGAAAAGTGAAAGTTAGGATGAGAATGAACCAAGAATTAAAACTAGTAAAAGCAATTTGAGATAGTGTGAAAAAATGAAAGTTAGGATGAGAATGAACCGAGAGTTAAAACTAGTAAAAGCAATTGTGATCAAGTAAAAAGTTATGAATATGCTCCCAAGCGAGTTGTTAGGTCTAAACCCTTAAATCAGCCTAAGCAAATCATCAAAACCAAATACTAAGCACGTGTACCCAATGACTAAATGAATCTATGATAAGGCTGCAATCCTAACTATTTTCATGGTCACACATTCATAACCTTTTATTTGATCACAATTGCTTTGGATCTTGGTTCTTTTTTGTTGGGGGTAGGCGTCACCCTAAGTCTGGCCCATATGGGTTTGACAGACTCACTCCACACACTTAAGTCATTCATCGCAAACTACTAGCACGTCTACGGCATACCTAGACGATATGACACCGTGGCGGAACAATGGTATATAACCACGGAAACAAAAGTCATACATGTCCTCGGCGGGTCAAAAAGCATATGACTAGACAATATGACAACATCTAATCACTACCATTTAGAAGCCGCGTACCAAGCATTAAATGCTAATAGGAGGCTGCGCAGCTAACATTTAATGCTGAGATGAGAACCAACCAATCAGAAATCCAGGAAATCTGCCTCATGGAAGCAACAAGCAAGTGGCAGGCCCACATTCTGCAAGTCATCATGACTACCTTGGCGGAAAAACAGAGTGTTCAAAGGATTCCCTATAAATAGATCATTCATCTATGTCGAGGAGCCAACAAAACATATATAAAACTCTCTCTAACATATCGATATGTTCATCTTTCTTGTCACCCCAAAACCGAGTAGTTCTGCTCATATTGTAACACAAACACATTCTCAATAAAACGATATGAGTGCTAATACCACCACAAATAGTTGGCGTCGTCTGTGGAGAACAAAGAGCTACTCTCGACACAAATGGCAAGCACATTGAACTAGATCATTCCACTCGCCAATGATGCCACATAACCAAGCATCGCTCCAAGCGGGGCACCCCAAGCTGCCCAACTCGTAGCTCCTCCGGTCCAGACCATCCAAGCGGAGCATACACCCCTAGCTCATACCAAGAGCCCTGGAGCGGCGGAGAGAAGCCCCAACCCGCTGCAACTCATCCTCGACTGAATGGAGCAAAAAAACTGAGAACCCTCGGAACGCCTAGAGGCGTTGGCAACTGTGCAAGTTGTGTGACAAGAGCAGATAGCCAGAACCAAGTTCTGTTTGACGAGCCAGCTGTGGCCCAAAATATGGCCAGCACGACCGTGTTGTGGGAACAGGAAGATAGAAGGGTAGAAGCCCTAGAAAAGGCCATTGGTGGCTGGACCTCAAAGTTACACCAAACGACCAGCTCGCCCCCCCCCAGCTAGAGCTTGTGCGTGCTCAGACGCAAAACATGCCTTTCAAGCACTGCCTCTCCCAAATGCCCATCAATATCGACGTTAAGATTAGGTGCCCGACCTACAAGGAGAGGAACGACCCACAGAATTTGCTCACCTTGTTCACCATAGCCATAGGGAGAACAAGGTTCTCCCCATAAGAGCAAGACGTCGGACTATGCTAGCTCTTCGTTGAGTATCTGGAAGGAAAGGCGCTAGACTGGTTCACCAAGCTCAAGTCGTACTCAATCGACAGCTTCGACCAGCTCGCTGAAGCCTTTCTGAAGCACTATTGAATGTATATTCGGCAGAGCAGTACAATGGCTGACCTCCAAGCCGTACAACAAGAATCAGAGAAGCCGCTCAAAATGTTCCTTGAGAGGTTCTGGGATGAGGGCATAAGAGTATAGATCGCTGATAAAAACGATATCGAGCTCCTCAGGACCGCGATCTGGCACGAGAATGAATTTGTCAAGAGAGATTTAAAGATGTGCAGGCCTACCTCTCTTGAGGATGCAATGCACCGGGTGCTCATGCATGCAGAAGCGGAAGAAAAAAAAGCAGTATGCGCAAAGCGCTATGCCGCACTGACCGGAAAGGTCGTCTACAAAACCACTCCTAACTCGAACCTCTACAGCAGCATATGAGCAAAGAGTACAAAAAGATGCAAACAGCCTTCATGATAACCGAGGAGCCCAAGCCTGTACCAGAAATCACCGCCCGACGATCAAGACAATGGAATAACAAGTGGTACTGGCCGAGCTCCCAATCAGAGGAAGCCGTGTATTATGAGTTCCATCGCAGTAAAACTCATTCAACGGCCAAGTGCAGGAATCTGAAAGCCTTCTTGCTCGGCAAATTTACGGAAGGAACTAATCTAGGATCGGAGGAGGCAGTAGCCGTTGCGATCGCGGCAGCCTCTCGTCCTCGCAGCATACTGGCGGCACCGACGAACACGGACCAAACCAATATACGCACTGAGGCCTAGGTCAAGCACAAGGGCACCTTGCAATATCTCCCTAGTCCCCCAAAGAGGACACGAGAAAAGAGCTCACCCCGGCGGTTGGACGACTAAACATCATTATGGGTGGTCTCATGACATGGAATGATTTGGTCAAATTCATAAAAAACCACAAGCGGAGGGCCAAACTAGAGTATTGCTGCTGAGGAGCTTGAGGCGGCGAGTCTGGAAGATCCTTGTACCAGTGAGAAGGGTTCCGTTATGTAGGACAAAGAGGCTCAATCTCAGCAAGCTACATATGAGTGAGGTGTGGCTCGAGCAGCACATTGGAGCAACAAGTGACTGAGGTGATCTCTGGTGCCGTCACTTTGCACCAACAAGGATGCCAATCTAGATCATAGTACCTCCACTATTTCTTCAACATAACTTACATGCAGTTGGTCATAAATCAATTATCCATATAATGAATCCTATCAACCTTCTGGGTGTTACTAAGATCCAACCTCTGAAACATGAAAATAGGAGTCAGGAGACTACCAACTGTCTCCTTCACTGGTGTACCAGGTGATCCTCTGAATCGTCGTTCTGTGAGCACCTCAGCAAACACATATCCCTAGTTGATGTCGAGGCTTATCTGTGTAGGTGGAGATGCATTGCCATAGAGGTCAGGTATTGCTGGAGAGATGGCGTGATGTAGCAGCTCCAGCTCGGCCTTCATCACTAATCCAAATTCCTCCTTACCCGAAATAGAAGATCCAATGATCTTTGCCACCATCGGAATGGTTGGGTGCCTAATGTGCATGAGCTTCGATCCACGATCCTGATAATAACCATCAGCTATGATGTCCCACATTGCTTAGTTTGGATGGGCGTCTTGAGATGGTAATTTTCCCTCTACAAGTCCATGAAATCCATATAGCTCACAGATGTCACGAACTGTCATCGAGTACAATGCAACATTGGAGAGAAAGCTGAATTCAGCTACATACACTAGACCGTATAGATTGGCAGTCTCATAAAGCTTGCACGACGCCAAAAGCTGTTGAACTAGCTCTAGATAAAGCGAGTAGCTGCTAAGTGCAAAAGTACCCAAATCGAGTCTGCCCAACATATTGTTCACATCATTCAAAATCCCAAGTCTCTCGAGAAAATTGGTGCAGACGATCTTAGTTGGAACTATCTTGTTCCTCAGTAGCTGATCATAGAACACATTGTGGTGACGTCGCCAACCTGTCTCTCTTCCCCATGTAGTGTACTAGGGATTCGTCTTCATGAGAGATGAATCTATCTCGTACCTCTTGTGAATGAGAAACAGTGTACCATCTAGACTAGGCCATGACCTGTTCGATCTTGGTTTGGCTGCAACCAGAGTCAATCTAGTATGAGAGGACTGTCCGCCTCTTGTTGGTGTTGTACTAAAGATCTTCTTACCTTCTTGGAAGGTCTTTTTACTCCTTCACGAACCATTTTCTGAAAAGAGATAAACACAAAGAAAATGAAGGAATGCGTTCGATGAACAAGGCTTGAAAAATCAAAAAATTTGATTATAGTTTGAGATTGTTGTGAAATAAATCAATTGAATCAATTAATAACACAGATAAACATATAGAAATGCATCTAACAATACAACCTAATCTCAATATCAAATTAAAATTCCCAAATTCTTCCCTAAATTCTCCTTCAACCTAACATTGGAATCTACACAATTGTTTTTAGAAATTAGGTAATCCAAACTCAAAATATTCACACAACATCAACGGCTGATTGATTATGCATAATCAATCAAGAACAAATAAAAATTCATCAAACCCAAGAATAACCTTCATCAACCCACGAATAACCTTCAATTTTGTGGAATGAAAAATGGAGATAGAGGGTTATACCTTTGCAGATCGAGAATGATAACAGGATAACCAGAGAGAGGAGGGAAATTCATGTGGATTAGGCTCAAGAGTCATTGAAAACCATTAAGAATTGTGAAATTTATGAAGAATAAAACTTTGAGAAATTTTTTCTCCTAAATCGCGCAAAATCTGAGAACTCGGTGGTTTTGATCCAAAATATCAAAGTTTTTTTTCGTTTTGAAAGTGTTTTCCGGTTCAATTTAAGTGAATTGAACGAGTTTCCAAAACAGAAGACTTACCTTACATGTGGATAGATTGATCCAAGTGAGAATCGATTAATCAGAATTTCCTCTTCGCAATCATGTCTGTCTGATCAACCGATTGCTTATGCGGAGGTTGATCTACAGATCAAGCGCAAATTTCTCTCTCTGTCTAATTGACCGATCCCATATCTCATGGTCGATTATCAAATGGATTGTAGTGCCAGTATCTCAGTGAATCGACTGATCATAGTGTTAAAGTCGATGAGCACAATGTGCGATTGATTAAATTTCCACTCGGTACCAATATAAAAGATACTCAAAAGCCGCTCGTCAGTGTATCCATGGTGTGGAAGATCTCGCCAGTACTCTCTAAGCCGCTCCCAAGCTTCCATGAAAGACTAACCAGAACCTTGCTGAAATGTGGTGATCTTTTTTTTCTCAATGCAGCGGTCCTAGACTTAATATTGTATTAGCCAGGAAAGCAACTCTGACCGCTTCCCATGTAGTGAGCGATCCTGGAGGTAGAGACCTCAACCATCTAGATGCTTTATCTGAAAGTGAGTGGTGAAAGAGCTTACACTTCAGATAGTTCATAGGGACTCCATTTGAGCTCATCGTGTTGCACATGTCTTAGAAGTTTTTAATGTTATCCATCGAATTCTCTCTTGGTAAACCGTTGAAGACATACTGCTGGACCAATCCAATCAGCTGAGGCTTGATTTCATAGTCTTGGCTTTGAATCGGTGGAGAGCAAATGGCCGATCTATTCTGATAATACTAACAAGGCATACCCAGATCGCCTATAGCTCGACATTGAGGATGCTCTTGTAGCCGCCTAAGCTGAGTGATTTCCCTCTGCAGTTGTTGTAGTGTAGCTGCTTCATCTTGAACGTGTTGGTTTGTCTCCTGATCAATCAGATCTGTAGGAAGTTGACTCATTGCTTTAGCCCTTGTGTTCTCACGCTCAACTATAGCAAGTGTCTCATTATCAAAATTTAGAAAGTCTTTAGATACTTGCCTTCTTCTGACCATATACCTAAAACACAAAGAAAAAGAAACAAAAACAAAAAAAAACATAAGTAAAACGACTTATACTAAACCTCGAAACTCAATCAAAAGGAAACCAATTGGTCCCCGACAACGGCACTAAAACTTGATGTGCTCAAATTTTAACTCTATTAACCTACTTCAAGTGCACATAAAACCAGTGTAGTACTTAGGGTTTGAATCTACGAGAACTAAGGATTTCACTATCGATTGTTCAATACTAATTCAAGCTAAGTCAAAACAATTAGGAGACTGATTTCAACTAACAACTTAAGCAATTAAACGATATAAAATTCAATATTAAAAAGCATCTCACATTGGAAATTCATCAAGTAATAGGAAATCAATCAGGAAACTATTTAGGGCATACAACCAACCAATTCTCGACTTAGACATAAATTTATAGCAAACCAACTATTGTGGTTTCGACTTCTATGTCTAACAACCTAGAATCCTAAACTATCGTTTGGTCCTAGGGAAGTAAACATGCGTTAGCGAATTAGTCTAATAGGCCCACAACTAGCCTTAACATCAACTTTTATTGGTCAAGGACTAATTGCTCGTCTAAAAATTTTTTGGAGAGTTAAAAAACCTAAGATCATAGACTAAATGATCAGGCTAATCTAAGAATTAAAAAAATCTTAGATGGAGAACACACAAGATCAAATCCTTTTTTTTTCCTAATTCATGATTCCTAAATCCCTAGAAAACCCTAAACCTGATAAGGAAAGTAGTCAGACATGATCAAAGTAGACATAACAATAGATGTAAAAGAAAACATGATTAGATTGAATAATTAATAAAGAGTTCAGAAATCTACTCCACGTTGAGGATGAAATCTTCTCCCAAGCTTACAAAATCTCTTTATCGTAAAGTATTGCAAGGTAAAATCTCTCTAACTCTAAAAACTAAGATATATATGTCTAAAATGTGTAGGTACAAAATATGGAAAATTAGGTTTTTCTTTCTAGGCTCGAGGATCAATTGATCCAGATGCAAATCGTTTGACCCGAATTCTAAACCATTGATCTTAGTGGCAATTGGTCGATCTCTAAGTCGAGCGCAAATCACTCAGAGGGCTGGATCAGTCGATCCTTGGACACAAGGTCAATTTTCAGGTCGAACGCATATCCTGGTGGTGAGAAGATTGTTCGATCAAGCAAGGCAGGTTGATCTTTAACTCGTGTGCAGCTTCTGATGCTGTTAGGGATCAATCAATGCAGATCATTGATCTTGATGTCTTATAAAAACGCCAATATTTACTCCAAATTGCTCTAATCCATATCTTGAGTGCATAATTTGAATTTAACATATTTTGTTCCTCCAAGAACTCAAAAACACTAGAAAAGCTCTAAAAACATGCAATTTAATGAGTTAAAAACTGATAATTATGAGGTATATCACAATGCTACGAGTGTAAAGCATATGGGCATACCAAGAACAAATACCTGTCCAAATTTAGTGAAAAATCAGTGATCACAAACTCTGAGTGATACTAACAGTGACACTGATAAGGATGATAACATTCGGAATTACTTTGTAGCTCATCTTGGCATTGTGGAAATGAATGACAATAAGGAAGAAGTTGAAAACGCAGACCTTATCCCTGAAATTCATAAGGCTAATGAGAATCAGAAACCTGTTGAACATCAAGATGCTGATGCAGACGAGTCAGAATCTGATGGTGAACATGATATGACTCTAGAAGATCAGATGTGAATATTGGTGACTTCACTGATTGAAAATCGAAAAGGAAATAAAAGTTTAATGACAGACAACAGGTCATTGTATATAAGCTGCAACAAGCTAAGAATGAACTCATGGATGTCAAAACTAAGAATGCTAATGTGGAAAGCAGATTGTTGAACAAATGAAGCAGATCAAGATGTTGTCCAAAGGAACAATGGATTTAAACTATCTGTTGACTGTAGGAAGGACAGAGAATGCAAGTTTTGGTTTGGGTTACACAGGGAAGGAATCCGCAAAGATGAAACTTGTGCAGGCTAAAGGTTCCTCTGATATTGTTGAACAAATCAAACCTTTGCAACAAAAAGGGGAAAAATAACATCAACATCAAAGACATCGAGTTGGTTTTGGGTTGAAAAATGAGAAGACTCAGTATTGTGGATCGAATTGGGGTCATCCAGTTAAATGTTGGTATTGTGGAAAAGAAAGGCATATGAGATATCAATCCTACAAGCTTAGTCTAGGATTCTAAGAATTTGGAGGCAACAAAAATTTACCTTCAATGGTGAAAACAGAAACCATATTTCGGTTAACAAAATGGATTTTTTCTGCAGAGTAACATTTACAACTGAGAAAAGTGACATGAAAACTCAATGTGCAAGTGGTACTTTGATAATGGGTGCTCAAGATATATGACACGAGATCCGGCTTCACTACAAAAGGTTGAGACATATGCACCTAGAAAAGTGATGTCCAATGATGGTGCTAAAGATAAAATTCATGGTAAAGGGACTACAGGCAGTTAAATAAGCCTAAACTTATTAATGTTTTCCTTGTTGATGGACTGAAAAAAAATCTAATTAGCATTAGCCAGTTGTGTGACATAGGCTTGGATGTTATCTTTACAAGAACTGCATGTCCAGTTGTTGACGAGAAAGGTGTTGTTCACTTAGACGGAGTTCGTATAGGAAATGATTGCTACATGTGGGTTCCTGGTTCATTCGGAGTGATCATGGTGGTGAATTAGAGAATAAAAACCTTTTTGTTCTTAACAAAGTATTGATCATCAGTATTCTGTACCACGAACACCACAACAGAATGGTGTTGTTGAACCAAGAATATAACATTGCAGGAAATGGCGAGAGCAATGTTGCATGGAAGTAATGCACGTAAACACTTCTGAGCAGAGGCTGTTAACATTGCATGCTACATCATCAATCGTTCATAAAAGGATTTTTGTGTCTCCTAAGATTAAATCAATTTAGCATAATGTAGTAAATGGGACTGTCAAACCAAATACTTAGAGATGCTTGTAAACAACCTATCTAATACTAGATCCTAGTCCAAGGAACCTACCATTCTGTCACTATGATAGATTATGATATTTAGGTGAGCTTTCAAACTAGAAAATAGAACAAAGTACACTAAAAGACAAAATTAAAAAAGAATGGAAATGAGTAAACAAGAGGAATGGCATAAAACAGAGCACAACAATTGCAATAAGATAGAAATAAGATTAAAGGCAAAGATCTAGAGGATAGGGAGGTTGATCGGTGATAAACTCGTCGATCCCAACTCGCCGAACTCTTTTGAGCGATCTCTAGACCGAGACTAGGTTAGATCAACCCGCTCTCGCAGTGAAGATCCCTATCCGGATCGAATGATCCATTATGGCCCTAGCCGCGATCAAACAAAACCAGAAGCCTTAAGCTAAGCTCAACTTATCTAACAGCCGACCCACATGCTAGATCTCTCTTCGGCAGATCAAGCCATCACTAACAAGGCACTTGGTCTCCGCTCCCATTGGTGCTAGCCTTAGGTCACGACCCAAATCAAATCTCTCTTGATCAGGTAGAGATCAACATTAAGCTTAGCCAAGTTAGAAGAGATCAGAGTTCAGATCATGGCTAGAACGGCAAGGGAATCAACAGATTCACCTTCGATCGCCCTATCCTCGAGATCCACATGAATCTACTCGCGCCTCATGCAGTGAGGACGAAGGAGTAGGGTTGATCTCAGTAGCATAGACATAAATAAAAGCTTAAAGTGAAATTGCAATCACAAAGATGAAGAACAAACTTAATTCATTAACTTAAAAACATAATCACAACGAGTACCTTAAACAAGCATAAAGGAAACAACAATAACAATAGAGAGAGTTTTTCAGCTAAACATCAGATAATTTATGATAAGAGTCTGATTAGAGGGTATTTATATGGTTAATTGCATAACCCTAATGGTCAAACCGACCTAAGTCGGTCAACCAGGAATTCTGTAAATCTTGCCCTCGGAGTCCTTGCGCGAGCTTGGGTACCGAGGAGTGCTTCTTGTGTTGGCCCTCGTGGGTTGAGACTAAGTGGATGGTTTGAGTGTAATCCTTATGATGAAGGGATTGATTTTCCCTCACGACATATAGGTTAAGGATGGTGACTGAGGCATCTTTCCTTGAGCGTTCTGAGCAGTCCTCGCTCTGCAATCCGCGAGGTAGCAATCCGAGGTTGCATGATCTTTTTCGCATAGCAGCTGATCCAATTATCCTTAGCTCCAGTTTTAGCTTCTTTTCTGCTCCTTTTCCTAGATAAAACTCCAAACTCCAAATGCAAATGCAAAGAAAGCAAAACAAACCTAAAAGGACCTAAGTAAACAGAAAATCTATCTAGACGGATGCAAAACAACCTAAAACAAGACTCTAAAACCATCAAAAATCACACACATCAGTATTGTGAGTTTGTGGAACCAAATACTCAGTGATTCCCTGTAAACAACTTATTCAAAACTAGAATAAGGTTTAAGCTATTCAAAGAGTAAATATCTAGAGGATAGGGAGGTTGATCAGCGACAAACTCGCCGATCCCACTCACCAAACTCTTTGAGCGATCTCTAGACCGAGAGTGAGGCTAGATCGGCCCGCTCTCGCGGTGAGGATTCCTATCCAGATTGGCTGATCCATTACGACTCTTGCCACGATCAATTCATCACTAGGAAAGAAATCATTGAGTATATTGTTCGACAAACTCACAATACTGATGTGTGTGAGTTTTGATGGTTTTAGATTCTTGTTTTAGGTTGTTTTGCATCTATCTAGATAGATTTTTCTTTTATCTTAGGTCCTTTTAAGTTTGTTTTGCTTTCTTTGCATTTGCATTTGCAGTTTGGAGTTTCATCTAGGAAACGGAGTAGAAAAGGAGCTAAAACCGGAGCTAAGAACAATAGGATAAGCTGTTAGGAGAAAATGATCATGCAACCTCGGATCTCTACCTCATGGATCGCAAGGCGAGGACTGCTCAGAACGCTCAAGAAAAGATGCCTTAGTCACAAGACTCAACCTATCTGCCGCGAGGGAAGACCAATCTATTCATCGCAAGGATCACACTTGGATTATCCACTAAGTCTCAACCCCTGAGCACAAAGACAATAACCACCCCTCGGTGCCCAAGCTCGCGCAAGGACTCCGAAGGCAAGACTTACAGAATTCCTAGTTAATCGTCTTAGGTCGGTTTGACCATTAGGGTTATGCAAATGACCCTATAAATACCCTCTAATAACTCTCTTATCATTTTTATCTGATGTTTAGCTGAAAAACTCTCTCTATTTTATTGTTCTTTTCTTTATGCTTGTGTAAGGTACTCTTTATGATTATGCTTTTAAGTTAATGAATTAAGTTTGATTTTCATTTTTACTTTCTGCAATTTCATTTAAATTTCTTTATGTTTATGCAATCTAGATCTACCCTACTCCTCCACACTCAATCCATGAGGGGCAAGTAGATTGGTTTGAATCTCGAGGATAGGGCGATCAAAGGTGAATCCGTTGATTCCCTTACCGTTCTAGCCACGATCTGAACTCCGATCCCTTCTCACATGGCTAAGCTTAATGCTGATCTCTCTGTGATCAAGAGAGATATGATTTGGGTTGTGACCTAAGGCTAACACCGATGGGAGCGGAGACCAAGTGCCTTCTGAGTGATGGCTTGGTCCGCCGAAGAGAGATCTAGTATGTGAGTCAGCTGTTAGACAAGTTGGGCCTAGCTTATTGCTTCTGGTTTGGTATGATCGCGGCTAGCGGCGTAATGGATCATCCAATCTAGGTAGGGATCTTCACCATGAGAACGGGTCGATCTAACCTTGTCCCAGTCTAGGGATCGCTCAAAAGAGTTCGGTGAGTTAGGATCAGCGAGTTTATCGCCGATCAACCTCCCTTTCCTTTAGATCTATGCCATTAATTTGATTTTCATCTTATTGCAATTGTTCAGCTCTATTTTTAAGTCATTTCCATTCTGTTTTTATTTTGTCTTTTAGTGTAATTTGTCCTATTCACTAGGTTGCTAGCTCACCTTAATATCATAGCCTATCATAATGACAGAATGGTAGGTTGCTTGAACTAAGATCTAGTAGTAGATAGGTTGTTTACAAGCATCTCTGAGTATTTGGTTCGACAATCCCATACACTTACCACTATGCTCAATTGATTTGATCTTAGGAGACACAAAAAACCTTCTATCAAATTGGTGCCGTTGCCAAATCGGATTTGCTTGTTCCAATTTATAGTTTACTAGTCTTAGGATCAAGTTGTGTGTTACTGATATTATTACTTGTCTGTGTTTCACTCAGCTTGGATCTATAAGGACCAAGCTTCCATTTTATTGACAAGTCGGTTTTTCTGTCCTTGTAGGCCTTGCAGGTAACCCTCGAAATCTGGCACCGAGGACAGACACAAACTCATCACCCTCGCGTTAACTCCTGAGAGTTAAGCGAGTAGTCAGTGTGAGTTAGTTGGTTGATGCACACATGATCGAAAGGTTCTCACCACCTTCAGCCACCCATAGACGATATCAACCAACTCACTTGTGAGATCAGACGAGGGCGTACCAGAATGCAACAACAGCAGCCAGATCTGGACAACACTACACCAGGGGCAACGACGGATGGAACACCTATGTTGGTAAATGAGGCCACCCACCAGGCGCGAGCACAAAATCCAGCACGTCGCCCTCTCTGTATTGGTGCGAGCGATGCCCCGAGCACGCACACGATACGGAACAGGATCCAACTGCCGGCGATCCAAAACAATAACTTCGAGATTAAGAGTGCACTGATCTCGACGGTCCAGAACAAAAAATTCTATGGCCCACCCTCGGAGGACTCCCTCGATCATTTCGAAGAGTTCGAGAGATTATGCACTCTCACTCGCATAAATGGAGTAAGCAAAGATGCGCTAAAGCTCAGGCTCTTTCCCTTCTCTCTTGGGGACAGAGCTCATCAGTGGGAGAAACACCTTCCCACCGGATCCATCACCACTTGGCCGGAGTGCAAGAACATGTTCCTCACCAAGTTTTTCTCCAACTCAAGGACGGCAAAGCTATGGAACAACATATCCAACTTTGTCCAGCAGAGCACCGAGTTATTAGCCGAGGCATGGGACATATACAATACCTATCAAGCTCAATGCCCATATCACGGTTTCCGGGAGGACACCATCCTCAGTAACTTCTACCAAGGAGTCCACCCAAGGATACGGATGTTCTTGGACACTGCAAGCCACGAAAGCTTTCTGCAATATGAGATCAACCAGGGCAGAGTGTTAATAGAAAATCTTGCTCTAGCTGATGGACACTACGGTGAGGAGTATAACTGAGCTGTCAGGGGAACTTCAGATTCAGACACTTCCGCTTGTAAAGAGCTGAAGCAACTTCATGAGAAGCTAGATAAATTGATGATGGTCCACACCAAGCAATTCAATCTTGTGGAAGAGGAAATGGTATAAGAGGGCGAGGACGAGCAATTGGAGGAAATTTGTTTTGTTCAGAATCAAAGTGGATCTAAGCTGTGGGTCAACTACAAGCAAAACCCAAACTTGAGCTATCAGAGCACAAACGTATCCAACCCACAAGATCAAGTGTATCCACCAAAGCAAAAGGCATAGATTCCCAAGGAACAATGGCAACAGAGCCTCAAGCCGGTACCAGCTACAACTCAACCTCCGACCACAAAAGAGGATCAACCGGACGTGATGAATATGCTCGAACAAATCTTGCAAAGCCAAACCGCTCACCAAATGAAAATCACCAAGAAGTTTGGCGAGGTACACAGTCAAATTGATACCATTTATAATGATTTGAATTGCAAGTTTGAAACACTCAATGCAAGATTGAAGTATATGGAAAGCAATCAAGCATCATCATCAACAAAAACCACTGGTCAGCTTCCTTGAAAAGCTATTCAAAATCCAAAGGAGTATACGGCTCAATCAATTACTCTCAGTACGGTTAAAGTGCTCCCATCAGTGGTTAGACCGAAAGACAACGCTGAGGACAGCGTAATTCAAGAAGGGGGCAGAACAAGTCAAATTTGAAGCCAGTCAAGAAAAACTTGGGGATACACCTCGCAGGCCAATGCCGTGAGGAGAAGCTGATCATAGTCTGATTGCGGAAAAGTTGCTAACCTCAGGGAGAGCCCTCACAGACATGTGCAGCGAGGAGAAGAGTCAAACGATGCCAACCAGAACGCAACAGAGAGAGTTGCACCTGTGGTAGCTATTAGAGCTAAGGCACTTTTTCCTTCAAGATTAAAGAAGAATCAAGTGGAGAAGCAAATGGTCCTTTTTGACAAACAAATGAGCGATATTGAGTTGAAAATCTCTCTCTTGCATGCTTTTGCCTTATTTCCTCAATACAAAAAGTTTTTGAAGGACACTCTCAAGGAAAGGGAAGAAGAATGCATGGCCATTGGGACCAGATAATCCGGATCACTCCTGATACCAATTCTTCCACACCAAAGGAAAAGATTCATTGCAGAAAAGTTGAGTGATACGGAAAGCTTCACACTTTCATGTGCAGTAGGGCATCGAATGTTCATCAACTGCTTATGTGATCTTGGAGCATCCATTAGCTTGATCCCACTGATAACTGCAAAAAAGATGGGGTACTCTAACTTTAAGGACTGCCAAAAAAGATGGGGTACTCTAACTTTAAAGACAGAACAACAAGGAAGCCGAGGGGACTGCTCGAGGATGTACCAATAAGCATTGGTAGTGTGCTGGTTCCTACTGATTTTATGGTATTAGATATTGATGAAGAACCCACTGATCCACTACTGCTGGGTAGACCTTTCTCGGCATCAGTAGGAGCTTTGATTGATGTGCGGAACATGACCATTGAACTAAAGGTTGGGGAAGGAGTTGGTATAATGTTTGACTTAAAGGAAAGAAGAAAGAAACCAAAGATCGATGGGCAATGATTTGAGATTAAAGGAACATTAGGGGGATGGATGGGGATGCAAACGAGGGAGCTCTGGTTCCCCTTGCAAATCCATACTAAAGAGGTGTATCAAGACTCAAGCTTGTGACTCTAAACAATTCCACTCTAGAGGGAATCCCATGTCTAACCTTACTCTTCAGAACTCTTTAAAAACCAATTTAAGTTTAACATTGGTCTTGTTTTATTTTGAAAATAATCTTTGCTAGTTTATTATTGTTATTACTAGGTATTTGGAATTTTGATTTACACCTCAGGTTCAAGGAACCTTAGCTACACTCTTGGAAAAATTAGAGGAAGTAATGCCCTCATTAAGCCAAGAGAGAGTAGGCCTCGCATCTGACCCTCAGAGGCAACAAAGCGAGGAGTGAGAAAATTTGACAAAGAAACTGAACCCCTCGGGACATGAGACCGAGAAGGGTGTGCAAGTAGTGTTCACATTGCGTTGAACACCACTCATGAACCTACTTGCACACCTTAGTATCCTTTTGTAGAAAGTTCTAGTCAAATATGTCACACCATAATTGAAGAAAACTAGCTATTCGTTGAAATCTTGAACATGGAGCTTAATGGTATAAATGCTTTAATTGAGCCTATTTTGATATTGTCGCTAACTGTTCATGGTTTTAGATATTACCACAAACAGGGAGCTAATCAGGATTTAGAATAGTCAAAGGGAAAGCAACAAGAGCTCAAGCTTGGGTTCTTCTGAATGGGTAGTCAGGCCTCGGTGTATGCGGCGAGGAGGTTAGCTGAGAGGCACATGAGGACAAATATTTGAATTGGTTCCAGCTCATCTAGTGGGGTCCACAAGCTAACAGCTTTTGCGAAAATCTAGGAGCGGTAGAGTTAAAGTTGGACCAATCCAAGGGCTGAGATTGATCAGGGATTCAAAATTCGAAATCTACGGCCGGGATGATGCCAACGCCGAGGACGAATGGCGAGCAACTCGGGAGCCGATATTGTCTCCCTTCTTCTCCTGAGATTGTCTCCTTTCTTCTCCCCAGATTTTCTCCTTGAGAACCTGCAACACTCGTCTATAAAAACAGCTTCTCCCTCATCATTTCCTTTATCCGATCTCAAACTCTCAAGCAAAAAAACTCTCTCTCACCAAGTTACTCCCTCACCGCCGGCGAGTTAGTTTCTCTCTCAAAGTTTGAGTTTTACCGACCTAAACCCTTGTCAAGCATTTCTTTCGGTGATAAAAGAAAGATGAAGGAATTCAAAAGCAAATTCATGAACGATGCACAAAGGGTCGGAATAAGAGAGATGGTGGCGGGTTGAAAGATTCACTGCCGGTCCGCCGCGAAAACAGGCCTCATCGATTCATCGTCCAATCGAATGAGGATGAACCAGGAGTACAAACAAGGATTGAAATCCTGATAAGGGAATCGGCAAGAAAATCGGCAGCTGAGCCGATGGACTGGAGGTTCGTCCACGGTGAAGGAAGCTCAGCTCAGGCGAACCAAAAAGGAAAACAGATAGCCTTGCCATCTAGCAGCAAGGAAAGTGACAAGGACAGAGAGTATGCTCAGCCCTCGCCGATGGAAGTCGAGTACGAGAGCAAGGAGAGGACAACGATGAAGGTTGAGAAGAAAGAGAGTAAAACGAGGTACAACATAGACATTGAGGATCTAAATAGAAGCGGGTACTCGGAAAAAGAGGCGAGGAAGGCCTACGAGGAGAGGAAAGCAGAAAAGAAGGGAAAAGCCACGAGTGAGACCAATGACTCCGATAAGGCGTATGAAGCTTTGAAGACGATGGGGATTAAAGGTACATACTTTCCACATTCTGGAACCATGAGAAAATTGAGAATCACTGAGGATATGGATAGGGTGTTTAGCTCACTTGGAATTAAGGTGTGCATGTATAATGTGGCGAGTTCTTACATTGAGGAGACGTTGCAATTCCTCGCCACCATAGATCGTCTTATCTACTCAAAGTCGGAGAAGGCCAAGGTTAAGAAGAACAGTCCTGGGTATATAACGTTCACCGTGTACGACAAACTATACGCGGTGACGTTAAAGGAGTTGGATTTGATTTTTGGGTTTCAATTCGGACAAGCGATATATCTGGATATTGGCGAGAATGATACCAACGAGGTATTGTAGATGTTGTCAGGTGCTGGGGAATATGATTTATCGCGAAGCAAGGGAAGTTGGATCTGCAACCTCAGCCATCAACTACGCAAGGAGAGACATAGCCAACGTGATTTTTGCTAGACCATCCACCTCGCCAATCAACCTCAGAGAGATGCACATGATGATTATGGCAATGAAGGAGATTTTTGGCACTACTCCAAGTGGGTTGCATATTCATGGAGATGAAGGGAACTCCGGAATGTCGTTCGTGTTGGCAAAGCACCTCCTCACATACCGTAGATGAGCAATGATGCAAACGGGGAGGAAGTCCAGGAAGCCAAAGCACATCTACATTGGCGGAGTGGTTGCTTGGATACTGGAAGCGAGGAGAGTACCCTTGAACACTGAAGATTACAATTGGCCTCCACCCCAATTTATGGACATGCGATATCTTCAAGGGGCAGGCTGTAATACCTATACTTAGTAAATCCGTAAAACACGAAGTGTGAATGTGAATATGGTGTAAAGGGATGAGTCAAACTTGGGAATTTTGTTTAGATGAGTTGAGAATGGGCATTGGAAACCCAAGAAATGAGAAAGAGCATGAAAAACCATGAAAAACGAGCTAAGGAAGAGTTTTTGGGTCAAAAAGTATTTTTGGACAACTTGGTCGGATCGGACCAATCTGGTCGGATCGGACAGAACTNCATGGTCGGATCGGACATGAACGGTCAGATCGGACAGGTTGGTCGGATCGGACAGGACTGGTCGGATCCGACAGCCTTGTCG
>OVBA01000348.1:0-72651 GCA_900406435.1 Lepidium aucheri
TCCTTACCAATCAATCAACCTCATCAAATCCATTAAAGCTGGTCATGTCAAGCTCTACGATGCTGATCATGAAACACTAATGCTTCTCTCTCAAACCAATCTTTATGTCACCATTATGGTCCCTAATGATCAAATCATTTCAATCGGTGCTGATCAAGCCTCTGCTGATAATTGGGTTGCAACCAATGTCCTTCCTTTCTACCCACAAACACAAATCCGTTTAGTCCTCGTTGGCAACGAAATCCTCAGTTACAATTCCGATCAAGACAAGCAAATCTGGACCAATCTTGTTCCTGCAATGCGTAAGGTTTTGAATTCTCTTAGAGCTCGTGGAATACGCAATATAAAAGTCGGTACACCTCTCGCTATGGATGCTCTTAGATCAAGTTTTCCTCCGTCTAGTGGTACATTCAGGGAAGATATTGCAGTTTCAGTGATGTTACCGTTACTGAAGTTTCTCAATGGAACAAACTCTTTCTTCTTTCTTGATGTTTACCCTTACTTCCCTTGGTCTTCTGATCCAGTCAATAACCATTTGGATTACGCTTTGTTTGAATCCAATTCAACTTATACCGATCCTCAAACCGGTTTGGTTTACACCAATCTTCTTGACCAGATGCTCGATTCGGTTATCTTCGCAATGACCAAGCTTGGTTATCCCAACATCCATCTCGCGATATCTGAAACCGGGTGGCCTAATGGTGGTGATATCGAGGAAATTGGAGCTAATATTCTCAATGCCGCGACCTATAACCGGAATTTGATCAAGAAGATGACTGCTAACCCACCACTCGGTACACCAGCTAGACGCGGTTCACCTATACCAACGTTTTTGTTCTCATTGTTCAATGAAGACCAGAAACCCGGTCCAGGAACCGAGAGGCATTGGGGAATTTTGAATTCTAACGGTACACTGAACTACGAAATCGATTTCACGGGAACAAGGCAGGTTTCAAGTTCATTGCCTAAACCAACTAACAATGTTCCATTTAAGGGGAATGTATGGTGTGTGGCTGTCGACGGGGCTAGCGAGGCAGAACTAGGGCAAGCACTTAACTTAGCTTGCGGAAGAAGCAATGACACATGTGCAGCGTTGGTGCCAGGACGAGAATGCTACGAGCCAATATCTGTTTATTGGCACGCAAGCTATGCTTTTAGTTCATACTGGGCTCAGTTCAGAAACCAAAGCTCTCGATGCTACTTCAATGGCTTGGCTCGTGAGACCACAACCAACCCTGGTGAGAATCTCTCAACTTCAATACTTGTCTCACAAGGAAGGTTTAGATAGATGAAATTACCCTTTAAATTGAATAGTCTTATGATTGTTAATGGCTGTTTTCTACAGGAAATGAGCGTTGCAAGTTCCCTAGCGTTACACTGTGAGGCTGCCTCACGACTTGGGTCGGGTCGGGTCGGGCGTCTCGAGAAAAGATTAAAAAGCTGGATTGTTTCGTATTAATCTAATTCTTGATATAACTATTAATTTCCTTTTGATTCCAAGTTTTATATTCTTGTTTTACATTGTTGAGAAATATCAAATAATCTATAAAAAATGTTACCAATGTTTTAAAGTGAAGATTGAATCTCCTCCATTATCTCATTAATGTACTAGTTTATTCATGTTCTGTAGAGAACTATGAGCAACTTATTATAAATTAATTTGAAGAGTATTATTTGCTTCATTACCTATCACCAAACTTACAAGAAATATGACATCATCTCGCATAAGAAAATAACTAAGATATTAATTTTAACATATCTACGTTTTTCTAAGAGATTTTTGTTAGCAAAGGACAAAAAATCTGTTTATATTGGTTTGGCACAAACTCTAATCACTTCAGTCAAATAAAAGAAAACGACAATTAAACAAAACTCAACATATCGAAAAACAATTACATCAAACGAAACATATAGTGTTGCTTGTTCTTGTTTGCCCCAAAAAAATAAAACAAAAACAGTTGTTCTTATTCGACCTATGGAAAAAAAAGAGTGAAAGACTAATATCTCTGCAAATTTTTTTTTGAGCAAAAAGGATTGGACAAACCGGTTTATGAATACGACAGTCATGAATCATCTACTAGTACAACATTTTACTTTTCTTGCTTAGGTCTTGTCTTAATTAAGAAAGTTTGTTATTTAGTTAATTAACACTTAACAGATAGTTAGGTACACAGCAGTGACAGTTTCTTTTCTTAAAAAACATTTTTTTTTTGAAAAACAACAAATAACATAACATACCTTTATTTTTGAATATAGTATGTGCTAATCAAACATAACAAATACTCTATCCCCTTTCCAAAGAGTAACATTTTAAGAAAAAAACTAAGAATATCATTCTAAAATTTCAGTGTATCATTTCTATTTTTTTTTCCAATTTTAACCTCTTCAGAATTATTAGTATAAAATTTAGCAAACCATTACCTCTAATTATTAAAGGTATAAATGATTTTAATATTATTTCTTAATTTTTGTAAAAATCTTAAATAATACTTTTTAAGAAACAGAGGGAAGATAACATGTTTAAAAATTATGCTACTGCTCAAATAAAGATGAAACTTAGAAAAATATCACTATCTAATAACAATTTTGATGATTGTTATTGCACTTGTTCCTAAAATCTTACTCAAATTATTTTTATTATTTTCAGTACTCATCAAGTTTTTATGTTTTCACATATTGTAAGTGATTTTGGTACATACTACTAGCATTTTATAAATAGTAGAAAACACCATTAGTTTTTTTTGTAAATGTTTTATAATTATTTTACGACCTTTTTTCACTTTAGTTTCTTCCCTATCAATTCTCTAATTATTCTGCCATTGAAATAAGCTAGTCACATCAATTCTAGATTTTTATATTTTTGGTCAACGAATAATTAATTTAATTAAACAATAATAAATTTGAATGATTATTGTGATAGTTCATATCATACTATTAAGTTTGTTATAAATTGTGTTGATTATAGGTGGACTTGTAACAATACTTCATTTTGTTTTAGAAATATAGTTCAAGACAATCTAATGAATCACAAGTATTGTCTCCAATTTTGGAAATAATTATAAGACAACCACCAAAATATGGGAATATCATATTTATGTGTAGATTGATTTAGAGATGTGATAAAGAGAAATTCAGTTATAAAATTAAATTGTAAAAAAATTGATTTTTTTTCGGTCATAATTGTTGATTAAAAAAAAGAAGTTTTCTGCCGAGGACATGATTTACTGATAGTGGTTATTTTACAAAAGAAAAAAAAGATTTCCGACATCTAGTTTGATTTTTTCCTGATGTAAAAAAATGAAAAAAAGATTTTAGAATTTGAGTTTTTGGTTATGAATCGGATCATGTCGATCCAATATTATAGTATGGTTGATAAAAGAAAAATTGATATCAAAAGAAAAGAAGTATAATAGATTATAAATTTTAAAATAGAAAAAAGAAT
This sequence comes from Lepidium aucheri, assembly GCA_900406435.1. NCBI lineage: Eukaryota > Viridiplantae > Streptophyta > Magnoliopsida > Brassicales > Brassicaceae > Lepidium > Lepidium aucheri. The sequence goes on from OVBA01000348.1 coordinate 3,443, forward strand.
TATAAATAAAAAAAGTATATCCCAAACTAGTGCAAGTATCAGCTCCCTGTTATTTTGTTTTTATTATCTCTGGTGTCTGGAGTAGCCATGCTTCTGCAGCGGTGCCAACCAACTGGTCTTTTCATTTTATTGTGAAAAACCTAAATTCGTAATCACGATATCGACATGCCCTCTCGTCTCTTTCAAACTTACCTTCCTTCTTCATCTTTCTCTCTCTTTTATCTCATCTCTCTACGCAAAACTCTTCACAATAACCCCTTTCTTCCTTCTTCACCATGACGTCAACTTCTCTGGCTTCATCTGTTTTTCTTTCTTACTCCTCTGTTCCTGAATTTCACGTTTCCCGCCTCAGATTAACGTTGGATTACAAGAGTTTTAGCCGCCCAACTTCACGCCGAGGATTTCGAGTTCGCTGCGAGTCCACGGCAAGTTCTTTCTTTTATCACTTATTTTTGAAAATTTTCTTTTCTTGGCTTTATTCTTTTGTTGAAAACTGAATTAAAAATCCTTCCTTTTCGGTTGTCGAGTTTAAAAATTGCTCCTTTACTTTGGTTTTAGAAGTAAGTAATCGAAGGAAATGAATCGACTTTCCGGTGCATAAAACCAGAAAACGACTGGCTTAATCTTGTTAGTTTAGGATACTTGTCTAAGTTTTAAGTTTTATGAAAGCTGAATTGCTTCTGATCACCAGGTTTTGAATAGCCTGATCCTGAAAGGCTTTTATAGGCTTCTTTTTCAAGATTTCTAACATATTCAGTACCTTTTTGTCATTGTTATCCGCCTGAATAATCTGTGAACATCAATTATGTATCTTTATTACAGATTCAGGAGAGGGAGCTAAGGCGCTGTTCGCCATTCTTGGAACGCTTATCATTGCCAGGGGATGCTGCTTTGCGCTCTAGTGAATGGAAATCTGTTCCTGATATTTGGAGATCATCTGTGGAGAAGTATGGTGACAGAGTTGCGGTGGTGGATCCGTATCATGACCCGCCTTCTACTTTCACTTACAGACAGGTAAGGCGCTTCGCATTCTAATTGCTCAAGTCACTGTTCTATATTTGAAGATTCTCATACTTCTGAAACAGAGGGTTTTTAAAGGAGTCACTGTTTGGTAGCATCATATGTTAAAGGAGTCACTGTTTTAAGTTTTCTGTGATGTTAGTTTGTAATGGAAACTTTCATTTGAATCGTCACAACTGCAGTTGGAACAAGAAATTTTGGATTTTGCTGAGGGTTTGCGAGTAGTTGGAGTCAAAGCAGATGAGAAGATTGCACTTTTCGCTGATAACTCTTGCCGGTGGCTTGTTGCGGATCAAGGTATGCAGATGGTTGTATAGAATACTTTGGAATCCTATGCTGTAGCAAAATCACTGCCTGTGTTACATAATTTTCTTTGGTTGGACTTTGGCAACAACCTCATGATACTCGCTTGTTAAGTTGTTTTAACTTCCCTCTACGGCAATAATTCTAATTATTTTGTTTGATTGTTCAATTCTTTTTCTTTTCTCCACAGGTAATTGGTATGTTTACGTACTCTTTACTACTTTATGCCAGGTATAATGGCCACAGGAGCAGTCAACGTTGTTAGAGGATCCAGATCCTCTGTTGAAGAGTTATTGCAGATATACTGTCACTCGGAAAGGTACATCAAGACTTTTATGTTCTTCTATTGTTTCTAGGGAAATACCTCACTTGAGAGAGAGGCTAGCAAAATACTTTATTCACACACACTTCAAATTTATTGCCATATACCAACCAAATTTACTTACTACATGTGTCATCATTAATCATATTCCATGTTCTCATGGATCATTTTTAGAATTTCTGTCACTTCGGATAACATCTAGCTGGTCCTGCTAAATCCTAGAAAGATTTCATTTGGTTTCATAGTGAACCGCCATCAATTTCTTGATTTTGCATCTACCTAATTTATTCTTCATTATGTGCTTCTCCTATAGAGGTGTGATTAATCAGAGACGGAAGTCTTTGGTTCTTCAGTATGATTTGTACTGCCTAATTTCGTGAAGCTAATGGTTTTAGTTGTCTATTGGATTACCTTTTATGCGTCTCTTCAGTTCCTTGTTTTCAAGTTTATTGACAATACGGAGTTTTGAGAACTTCTAGTGTTGTTTGTCTTGCAGTGTAGGCCTTGTTGTGGATAATCCTGAGTTTTTCAACCGCATTGCTGAGCCTTTTTCTTATAAGGCGTCTCTAAAATTTGTGATTCTTCTCTGGGGGGACAAATCATCATTGGTAACAGCGGGTAGGCAGACACCAGTCTATAGTTACAACGAAATAAAAAAGTTTGGACAAGAGAGACGTGCAAATTTTGCAAGATCTAATGATGTTGGTAAGCGCCACATCTACTTTTAGTCATAGCAGTTTAGTGTTTTGGTAGTGCTAACAAATGAAGAACTGCAGGGAAGTACGAATATGATTTTATCAATCCAGACGATACAGCCACAATTATGTATACCAGCGGAACCACAGGAAATCCAAAAGGTGTTATGCTTACACATCAGAATTTGTTACACCAGGTTCAAGCCAATACTCCTCACTAAGACAGTTCCTTTATCTTATCATTTATTAATTACTCTGCAATTCTGCATGCTAATACTCTGAAAAAACTGATCTGTTCTATATGTTCTTGAATTACTCTATAGATAAGAAATTTATCTAAATTTGTGCCTGCTGAAGCTGGGGAAAGATTTTTAAGTATGTTGCCATCATGGCATGCCTATGAACGGGCTTGTGAATATTACATATTTACATGTGGAGTTGAGCAAAAGTATACGTCTATAAGATTCTTGAAGGTAAGTCTCTCTAGTTATGTTACACACTGTCATTTCAAGAGAATCATCCTATCCTTGAAAATGGGAGAAAGATGAAACTTTGCACTGAGCCAAGATTTCATTTATGATTTTTATTTTGGATTTTTTTTCTTTTTTGGTATAGGATGATCTCAAACGGTATCAACCACACCACCTTATTTCAGTCCCTTTAGTGTATGAGACTCTCTACAGGTATGCTACTTTACAGGAACTTTTTTCTCACAAGGTTCGAGCACTTTCAGATATGTTCTGTTGATACAGAAGTCTACTGATAAGAGAATACGATACATCGTTAATATGCATATGCTGAATATATTTTCTAACGCAATCTCTCGCAACTAAGAGCTTAGTCTAAGATTTCCATCATGGCTGTTTCTACAATGAATTGTTTTCTCAGCATCCTCGACCACGTTAACTGCTAAAAATATGTTTCATCTTTTCTGAGATTGCAGTGGGATTCAAAAGCAAATTTCTACAAGCTCCCCTGCTCGCAAATTTTTGGCGCTTTCATTGATCAGAGTTAGCCTTGTATATAAAGAGATGAAAAGAATTTATGAGGTTTGTGAGCAGATGATGTCCTCTTTAGTATTTTGAGCTGCCAAATAATTTGGGTAAAAAGAGGTTTTCTGTTTGTTCCTAAACGTGATATATGGAGTGTTGATAAGTTCTTTTCTCTGGTGTGCAGGGTCTTTGTTTGACAAAAAATCAAAAGCCTCCAATGTATATGGTTTCTATGGTAGACTGGTTGTTCGCGAGAGTACTGGCGTTTATCCTATTGCCATGGCATATGTTGGCAGAAAAGCTTGTGCACAAAAAAATTCGTTCGTCTATTGGAATAACAAAGGTAGTATTCCAACACTCCACTTCATTTTCGGTTACTAGTTTTATATTTCTAGACGAAGTAAATTCTCTTACCTTACAAGAAATATGGTATCACTGACTTGCAATCTATTCTTTGTTTCCTCCAGGCTGGTGTTAGTGGAGGTGGTAGTTTACCTATGCATATTGACAAGTTTTTTGAGGTTAGACCACGAATATTGTCTCGTGAAACTAGAGATAATAAATTGTTTGCATTTAACAAGGTACTTTGTCCATATGTAAGCAGACTTTGTTTTTCTGGCAGGCCATTGGTGTGAACGTACAAAATGGGTATGGTTTGACAGAAACCTCACCGGTGATCTCTTGCCGGAGACCTAGCTGTAATGTAAGTTTAAACTCTCACCTCAATGAACTTTTCGTTTTGAAAAATCAGCTCTCAGCTTGCACTACATGTTTGGGTCTCAACTAATCCAATGGAGCTAATCAAGCATTCATCTAAGAAAATAGAGTTTAGAGGACATTTTAACCTTTTTCTTTTGTGCACATCTTAACATCAGCTTTTGTGTCTGTTTTTCTTTCTTTTCTTAATATTATTGTTTGGAGGATGTCAACTAATTAGTACTGTATTTCATACTTTTCTATTAAGGTTCTAGGCTCAGTTGGTCATCCTATTAAAGATGCAGTATTCAAAATTGTAGATAATGAGACTGGTGCTGTTCTTCCACCTGGCTCAAAGGGCATTGTTAAAGTCAGAGGCCCACCGGTGATGAAAGGTTACTATAAGGTTAGGTGATACACAATTTCTGTTCTTTGTTTTATCTCAAATTTACGACAAAGTTGTGGAAGGATCTAAAGCATCTCACTGGAATCTAGAATTCTTGCACGCCGTTTTCTTTTTGCTAAATTTGTGAAAAAAATTCTGCGTTTTGGATGAAAGCTTTGGGTTTGGTCGTTAGATGAAATTAACTCATCTTTTCTATTAATTATCTCAGAATCCACTGGCCACCAAGCAAGTTATAGATGATGATGGATGGTTCAATACTGGAGATATGGGTTGGATTGCTCCTCATCACCCAACAGGTCGAAGTCGTAGCTGTGGAGGTGTCCTTGTTCTTGAAGGCCGTGCCAAAGACACCATTGTACTTTCCACAGGTATATCATATTTGTCCACTTTCAACATAAACTGTCTCCTCAGAAACCCAAATGAAAATTTTGTTTTCTGCTGTCTGTATGATAAACATATAATTTAAGAACTGCAAGTCTTAACAACAAAATGTGCCTATCCGGTTAAAAAGAACTCAAGTGAATTGAGATGCAAAGATATTACCAATATTTGATGGAAGTTTGATCATTGTAGGTGAAAACGTGGAACCATTGGAGATTGAGGAAGCGGCCATGAGAAGCAATTTGATTCAACAAATTGTTGTTATTGGACAGGTACTTGTTGGAAACTTCGATTAGATATGATGTTATGGCCTGTCTTTAATATGTCGTTTTCAGGATCAACGGCGTCTTGGAGCTATTATAGTCCCAAACAAAGAAGCAGCAGAAGAAGCTGCAAAGCAGAAACTTTCAGCTGTAGATCCTGAAGTCAAGGAACTTAGCAAGGAGACGATAACAAGCATGGTCTGCGAGGAGTTGAGGAAATGGTAATGATTTACACCATACAAAAGATTAAGCGGATTCATGACCTGATCAGGCAATTATATGATAAGTTCTTTGTGTTGCAGGTCATCAGAATGTTCGTTCCAAGTTGGACCGGTTCTGATTGTTGATGAGCCCTTCACAGTACGTTTGTCCATCATGTGCCCATCTTTGATAATCACTCAATTTACGACTTAAAAAACTTCGAACTTATGTGTACATTCTATGAATATCGTTGCAGATAGAAAACGGCTTACTAACACCGACAATGAAGATAAGACGGGACAAGGTGGTGGATCAGTACAAGGATGACATAGATAGACTCTACAAGTAGACTAGACATTTTAGCTTTAAGGATTAGCGAAACTCACTCTATTGTTGATACAAACTATGAATCTTAGAGCAGAGATAATAAAGGTGACTAGATCACATCAATTCATCAACCCCTATGTGTATGTTAATAAGCGGTCTAATAAAGATGTATTGAAGTCTTGGGAGGTGTGAGGCTTTATGCTTACCCAAGCTTATCTGTTGAGTAAATCGGTTATAGAATATTCGAAACTTGCTTAAAGCTTGGATTAAGGTAATCAATTATTAGCACATAAATATATTATCTTTGAGATTAAAAAAAAGTTATTTTGTCGCAATCTCCATTAAAGGAAAGATCAGGGCAGAGCCTATATGATTTTTAAAATGAAAGTGCGTATTTCATATTTACCTTGCACCTACTTTTGGAATATACGAGCATAAATGGATAAATGGAAAGCTAGTATGTGCAAAAGCAGATTGGTAGAGAGATACAGACAGAGATGGAAGCGGCGGTTAGCAAAAACGACGGAGATTGCTGTAAGAGCGGGCCTGATTATGCCACGCCTCTTCTTGCCATTTACACTTGTAAACTAATTTTGTTTCTCTTTATATATGTCTGAAACTTGGTTGCTGCTGGGTCATGGTTTTTAGAAATCGGTTTGGTTTAGGAACTGGACAAGAGAAACCAGATTACTTAGCAAGGGTGGATGTGGAACCAAGTTCATCTACTTACTCTAGTGTCATCCATAGGTTATCAATGCCTTATATTGGAGACGAACTTCATCACTCAGGCTGGAACTCCTGCAGCTCGTGTCATGGTGATCTTTCTTGTGAAAGACGTCATCTCATATTGCCTTCTCTCCTGTAAGAAACTAAACAACACCACTCCTCTGTTTTTTTTCTGTACTATAAAAGTTCTAATGTTTTGTATTCTCATGTCTCACATATTAAGGTCTGGTCGCATCTACGATGTCGATACGAAAACAAACCCGAGGGAACCATCTATGCATAAAGTCGTGGATCCCTGCAGAGGTTTTGGAGAAGACATGGTTGGCTTATCCGCATCAACCTCATTGCTTAGCTTCCGGTGACATTCTTGTGTCTTGTCTTGGGGACGAAGATGGCAATGCAAAAGGCAGTGGAATCAAGTAGTAGCTGATATAATATTTGAGTTTGAACGAAAATTCCAACACCAGACCTTGGAGTTTCCCTTCAGAGCTCGTTGATTCCACTTATCTAACCAATCTGTTCCTTGCTCGCGTCAACATCGTCGGCGTTTTATCTGATATATTTGAATCGTAAATATCATTCTCTCTACTCGCCGCGCGTGTTCTCTAATCAATGGAAGCTCCAACGCCATTTCTCCTTTGTTTCCTCCTCTTCACCATCTTCTTCCTTCTCTTGTTTTCTCTTTCAAAAATTTAACGTGATGCATCATCATCATCATCAAAGGGAAACTACATAAAAGAACAGACACAAAAAAAGTTAGAACATATATCTGTTGATCGAAATCTCCACAAAACAATATAAAGTCAGAGCTGATGACAAAACCTCTCATAGCAAATAAAAATACCTCATAAATATTGGCGGGCGCAGGCAGAACCGGTCCGACGCTATTAAGGCCTACTCGATATCTTATTATATAAAGTTTGATTTCAAAAGTTAGCAGTCAACGCGATTGTTCCAAATATTAAATCTAACGATCAAAAATTATTCCGTATTTATATTTTATTAAATAAAAGATAAAATTAAATCTTAATCCTATTATATAAATTTGGGTTCAAAAATTACTAATCAACGGGACTATTCCATATCTCAAATCCAAAGATCAAAAATTATTTCGTATTTATGTTTTTATAGAAAAAATGATAAAATCAAAATCTATTATTTAATGTTGAGTTTCAAAATTATTAATCTATGAAATTATTCTACATGTTAAATCCAACGATCAAAAATTATTTAATATTTATATTTTATTAAAAATAATAAAATCAAATCATAATCTCTATAAAGTTGAATTTCAATAGTTACTAATCAATAAGATTGTTCATGTGTTAAATTAATGATCAAAAATTATTCTGTATTTATATTTTATGATAAAAAAAGATAAAATCAAATCTTAAAATCTTTAAAGTTGGGTTTACAAAGTTACTAATCAACATAATTATTTTACGGGTGAAATTGGAGTTAAAACTGAAGTAATAAAGATTATAGGATAGAGAAAATATTAATTTTAATTTTAAACTAAACAATTCTCATAAAGTAAAAATTTTGATTTAGTATATGTTATTGTTTAATTTAAAATAAATTTTAAAACTTAAAGAAATTACAATCATTTATTGGTCTAAACTAAGATATGTAATTTTAACTTATAGTATATTTTGAAAAAACATATAATTTACAGAAGTATGATTTTAATTATCATACATATTGAGTTTTTCTGATAAAAATTATCTAGTTATATATATTTTTCTTAGGGATATTCTCTAATAATAGTAACTATTTTTGTTCATTAGTTTTAGAAAATAAAAAATTATGCAAAGTGAAATAATGATATTGTATAATCATGAAACAATGTAAATAACACTTAATTTTTTAAAACTCAGAAAAACAATAACATAAAAAAAATTGCACTTACTTATTAAAAATCAATAAACTCTAAACATTTAAGCTCTAATTAATAAAAAAAAATTATAAACTCTAAAATTGTTGGTACCTAATTGCTACAAAATTTCAAAAAAATTGGCCTTAATTATAACACAATTCAATAACCTTTAAAGAATTTATGGCCCTAATATTTGAAGGCCCTAAGAGTATGCCCAACGGGCTCCAATTAAGGAGCTCTTAACTGTACAAAAAAAAAGTATAATATTGGCTAAATCTAAGGAACCGTATGCTAAAGTTCCCTTTTAAGAATTCGGTTCTTAACAAAATTGTGGGTCTACTGCCACGTGGCGGTCCACGATTGGTCGGAATTTCTTTTTTTTTCTAATCGGAAAAAAACAAAAAAATAATAAAATATTATAAAAGTTTTTGGAACTCGAGCCTAAGAGTACCACCGTTAGGGCATGTTTAATGATGAGATTATGAAAGTTTCTTAAGAATAAAAAAATAAAGAAAAAATAAAAAGAGATGAGGGAGAGAGAGATGAGTCTCTTAAGGAAGAGATTTAAGAGATTTATGAAAGAGAGTTAAGAGACTATCTACATGTGTGTTCTTTTCATTGGTTCATTTATTTTTTTAGAATTAGAAAAATATATTATATTAAAATATTATATTTTAATTGGTGAGAGACTCAAATTAAGAGTCTCACCATTAAACATGCTCTTAGAGCAACCACATCAATGAATTTCCTAAAGGTTCAAGTTAAAAAAAAAATTGGAATATTTTATTAATTTTTTTTCATTTATATTAAAAAAAATTATAAATGGACCAATCGCGGGCTGTCACGTGTCGTGGGACCACAACACAGTTGAAAAACCGGTTCATGGCAGAGATAATGCAAGAACTGGTTCACAATATATATTAGTGTTTTTTTTGTTTTTTTTTGGAAACTGTGCATTAAACCCTTATTGAACCTTCAATTAGGATGGTCTTATATGCTCTAAACCATCACTTATGTCACGGTCCTACCTTAAGAAATGTGGCTTTGGAGGCAGGTTGAAGAGGGCGCCGTACTAAAAAGAAAAACTTTGGTTGTTTTTTTTATTCCTTTTGACCAATTTTTTTTTCTGATTTTTTAGTAAGAAGTGCCCCCATACTGTAAAGAGTTCTAGATCCACCACTATTCATATAATCATGTTTCAGCTGAGCCTAGACAGTAAACGATTGTATGTGAAGAACTCATTGTTTAGTGTTTGGGTAAAAAGAGTTTTACCCAGAGTTTGTGGAGAAGGGCTCAAACATGTTGCAGATTGACGTTGATACTTACAAAGGTGGTCTCTCCATAAACTCTAACTTCTTTGTCAACTTTGGGTTCGAACCTGATGGCCCTGCGCTTGCTCATGAGATGAGATATCCTGGTGGAGACTGCACCACCGATATGTCGCTTTAGCTTTTTCATTTAACCAATGGTTTTTATGTAAACTGGAACAAAATTTAAAATATATAATAATTCCATTCATTTGAACACAATAATAGTTTGTATGTAAACTCTAGCTTACTTTCACGTAGGCTAGCTAGAAGATGAAGTTCGCTTGTCTTATCAACCAAATCTAAAATAAAAGAAAACAGTGCAGGGAATCTAGAAAGAGTTTGAATTGCAGAGTAATGATAATAACATATTAAAAATCAAAAAGTTATAATGGAAAATCTAAACTCTGAAAGTAAGGAATGGACGTGTCCCAAGGATAAGTAAAATAAGAAGTGTGATCAGGAAATAATTGAATGACCCTGCAGAAATCGAACTTTGACATGAGCCCACCATCATTGTAAGTAGCCACAATTGTGAAGAACGGCAGCAAAACAACATCATTGTGAAAAATCACTAAACCTGAGAAGTCAATGGAATACATCTTCTCAAATTCCCAGTCCAAATCCAACTCTTTTTTGATCCTCCCAAAGTATTGTACACCACTCAAAGTCGCTTCCATTATTGTAATCCACATAACATCATTCAAACTGAAAATAGAAATAAGTTGATGACAAAATACCTCGGAAAGAATACTATGTTGAATGACTCGAAACATCTCTGTGTGAAGATCATAAGCAAGAATTGTCTGATTTGTAGTAAGCCAATAAACCCATCCTTTTACAAATACTGGTCTTTGGTCAAGGTATATATCATAAGGCGTATCCCTTGTCATGTAACTCCATTTCTTCACCTTGAAATCGAAAACCTCGCATGTTGAGGTTTTGTTCAAAGGGTTATCTTGTAACCAGACTAGCTTGTATGTCCCTGTAACACTGTCTTTCCCAAAACCTGGTGTAGCCAAGACTACTTGTGGTGGAGGTCTAGGGTTTAAACCCTCTTGCTGAATCCTGGAAAGAGGAAGGGCTTGAGACTTACCAATGGCTGGGTTTATCACAACAATTGGATTTTCCAAAATGTTCTCGTAGAAGATGCAGAAAATCCCATCACAACTGTCTGAAACTAGAAAACCATTCTGGCTTTGTGGTTTAATGTGGTAAGTAGGACCTTCTTTGACTAAAATATCACTCGAACTAGAACAAGGCCACTTTAACCTCATAGTCTCTAATGTGGTGAGGTTTTCCTCACACCCGGTTTTACAACAGAGAATTTTGGGATCTTTCGTTTTCTGATTCAACAAGTGTTTCTCCTTGAAATAGACCGAACTTATCGTATGTCTCCAGTGTTTAGACACGATTTGGAATCGAATTAGGGTTTTCACTGGAAGTCTCAACATAATTTCTTCAAATATGTCGTCGTTGATAATTACCATCTCAATCTTTCTTCTCATGTTTTCTATTTCAAAACTCATACGTGATGCATCATCATCATCATCATCATCATCATCACCACCATCATCATCATCTATTCTCGACTCTGTCTCATCGATTCTTCTCTCTGACGAGGACGAAAGTGTCTTGACTTTTATCTGATTCTGATTCTGATTTTCCATTAATGATGATTGATTCATAAATCTTGTTTTCCTTGCTTTTTCTCCTTTGGTGGCCTCTGACAAAACTATGGATGGCTGAATTATAAAAATCTCAACCTCTAAATGTAATAGGAAAAGGAAATTACAAACGATAAAACTAGGGTTTGAATATGAAATAATTCTCTCATCTACCCTACACGTTTTCATAATTCTCTAATCTACCCCACCGTCTTTTGTAACCAAAAACTATCCTGGTTTATTTTTTCTCGTGTAACACATTTTATTATCCTAACCTTGCCCAAATTAGTTCTCTGATTCATTCCCTCTTGCCCAATTGAAATCCCTTGTATTCCATACAAGTATCATTCTCTCTCCTATTTTGCGACATTCAATGGTGACAGAGAGGTTTCGAAGTTTCAGCCATTAAAACTCAGTCTTTTTACGGGAATGGTCAGTAAACTCGGCTGAAAACAAAGAGTTGATTCGCTTATATTCTAATAATTCGCAGTCTTTATGTCTTCAGAATAGCAATTAGTTTCCATGACTCTTACATGATCCTGTTTTTTTTTCTGTTCAGTAAAGTCTCTACAAGAAACCATAATTTGCTCATATAGACATGATATAGCACATAGACAGAATATGCTAATAATTGTCCATATAGACAAGGTATAGCACATAGACATAAATTAGTATTCAAATATGAAGAAGACAATCAATTATTTTTATTTGTCCATATGCATGTCTCTTACATGGGCCTGTTGTTTATTTGTCTAGTATATCCAAGAGACAAAACTACAATCGACATGCTCTGCTCAAAATTTGTCCAAGTAGACAAGATATATCACATAGACATACTATGCTCAAAATTTGTCCATATAGACAAGATATCACGTAGACATACTATGCTAAAAAGTTGTCCATATAGACAAGGTATAGCACATAGACATAAATTGCTATTCTGTTATGAAGAAGACAATGAATTATTTTTATTTGTCCATATGCAGGTATGTACGTCTTCAGAGTAGTAATTAGTTTCATGTCTCTTACATGGGCATGTTGTTTATATGTCCAGTATATCGAAGAGACAAAACTACAATCGACATGCTCTGCTCAAAATTTGTCCAAGTACACAAGATATATCACATAGACATACTACGCTCAAAACTTGTCCATATGGGCAAGATATCACATAGACATACTATGCTCAAAATTTGTCGATATAGACAAGGTATAGCACATAGACATACTATGCTCATAATTTGTCCATTTAGACAAGATATGGACCTGTATTTATGTGTTCCGTAAAGTCCTATCCAAGAAACAAAACTAATATCAAAATATGTCCATATTGACAAGATATGTCACATAGACATAGTATGCTCATAATTTGTCCATATAGACAAGATATATCACATATTGTCAAGATTTATTACATAAACAACATAAAATTTGTCCATATGCAGGTGTGTACTCTTACATGGGCCTGTTGTTTATATGTCCAGTATATCCAAGATGTCCCTTCATTGAGGCTTACAACTAATTTATTTGTCTAATCACATATAGTAACATGTTCCTCTGCCACATTAATTACGCCTTTCGTAGGCTTCAGTGATAGGTTCTTGAGTGGGATGTCACCTTTAATGTCTATTTCAACTACATTGTTTACACTTTTCGAAACTTCCTTACAATTCTATTATCCGGTTACATCTGAACTACTTTCTCCTTTATTTTGACTTTCTCCTCTTCTTACTATTGGAAACAACATTCTCAAAATGACTTCAAATGTTTCTTTACTTAATCTTCCATACGAGATTCTACTATCTATTGTTAAGCATGTTGGTGAAGGTGATGTAGAAGATGTAGGGCGCTTAATGGGAACGTGTCATTTGGTTAGAGATTTATGCAGGGAAGACAACGTCTTAAAGGGCGTTTCCCTCTTAAACTGGTCAATTAACCCTGTCGTAATCCTTCCCAATTCCGATCGTCGGGCGTTGTTTGATCGTTGTTTAGCTTCTTACAATCAAACAGCCATTTATCTTGAGGCTATAAGATTAGCGACAACGAAAGGGCTTTTCCTCGAGGCTGTCCACATGTTGCATATAACACGACCTATTTCACACCAAATGTTGTTCGCCCTAGGATTATTTGAGATTAGCAGCAGGAAACACATATTAGGTGTTGCCACAATGTTAGAGTTCCTTGATATAACAAGTTTGTTTGATGTTGCTGAAGCAGTGGCCGACGAAGTCCTCGATATAGTTGGAGTCAATGGGACCTGTGTTGGTCAAACCGTTAGAACCACTCTGGCCATACTTTCCTCCTCCATGTTGTGAGGTATTAACGTCCAAAATGTTATGGAATTCTGACTCTGAAGGAGAGGGATGTGATATAGACAATCAATGCCCAGAGTGTTTCGTTTGGTTTAGGGTTCTAATGTTTCAACACATGTTTAGGTGAAGTAGTTATCCAAAATTCTCTTGTTTTATATGAATGCTAAGTATGTTGTTCTTGTGTTTATTTTGTTTTTTGGGGTCGTCTATTCATTACTTTGTCTATTAAGGCTACTTCTAATCATTTTACTTATAATTACTTTTTTGTCTATAACGAAGTTTGTCATTTTAACGGACGTAACATACATTGTCATTTTTTGTCCATAAGAAAGTGTTTCTTCTGAATGTAGAACTATGGAGAAGGACATGTAATCATGTATGTTATCTAGCATAGGTATGCACTCGAGGGCTAGAAGTTGAAGTTCAATTGGGAATCCGTGTGCTGATGAGCGTGATTACTGCAACTTTCTGATCATTGCACTCTCTGTTAGAACTTGCTTTCCTATATGTATCATTCTAATAGTCGAGAGGAAAGACTCTCTGTCCTATGGGTACCTTTCAAACTGCTCCAAGTCTTTGACCATCTCAACTACTTCAATCGTTGGTTTCACCACTAGGGTTCTGCATATTAAAACACCTTCCACGATAACTAAAATAGCAAGTCTCAAAGCTTTGTCTCTTGACATCCTTTCCCTTTTAGGAAATCTAGCGTCCTGCTTCAACCACTTCACAATATCTTCTATTGTTATATCAGCCCTTTCACCGAATAGCGTGTTCCAATACCACAAACTACCCTTTGTTGGAGTTTGTTGTGCAACCACTGTCTTAGAGTCAGGGAAACGATTGCAGTTCAACTTTGTCAATAAGCCAAATTCTCTTAGTGAGAATCTCATTGGTTGTCCGCCAAATGCAAACTAAATCTCATGCTTCTTTGCAGTCACAAGTGACCTACACAGCAGACTGTGGAAAAGTTTCCCTGAAATTGCACATCTCTGCATCGGCAAGTTAAACAAGTGACCAAATACAGAGTTTTTTAGATATGTCAACTCCTTGCTCCCAGCAAAAATCTCGGCTATATCTAGGATGTACTTAGGCTTTAAGTACGCATTTATTCTCCCTTTTGTAGGGTATCTTCCTTCAGCCATCAACCTTCTTGGTAGCTTATCAAGGACGATACTTATCGTTCAACACTTGACTTTCCCTTTGCTTCTACACTCAGCTTGCACTTGCTGTAAAATTTAATAAAAAATACAGTTGTAAGAATCTTTTCCATGTCCTTTTACCCTTTCTTGTCCATGTCCTTCAACCACTTTCACCGTTCAAACTCCAAACATTTACCGGGTTCTAATTAACAGTATAACCATTTATATAAACAAATCCAATACTGACTAAGGAATCTATTAAATAACTCGCGATATGCATGTATTCCAACCGGAAATCGGAGATTATGAAAGAACAAATTACCTTTTTTCGCCGGTTTCCATGTCGTCGGTTCATCTTCTTCGATGATGGATTTTGTCTGTACCTTTCGATTACTCAACCGATTTGCCCTCTACCCTACTGTTCCTAACTCTATTAACTCAATTAACGAAGAACACTTTTGGCCACCAACAAAATTACGAAAGATGGTCTTTGACCCAACTTTTGGCCACCAGCGAAACTCGACTTTGACTTACGGAGAAATTCAAAAGTTGTAGTCTTTGGTCAGTTCAACGTATAAAAATTGGGCAGTTATATTTTGTTTTTGAATTATATTGTCAAATTTACAAGGGGTAGAATCGTCAATTCACATCTACCCCAGAGTAGATTTCACAACAACAAACATGGAGGGTATTTCATACAATTAGTGAAACATTGAGGGTAGTTTGAAGAATACACTCTTTGAATATCCTCTCATGATTTTACAAAACAATAATTATCTACAATAATTATCTCGTGATTTTTAAGAAAAGATTATATTTCCTTCAAAATAATAAAAAAAACAAATTAATTTAAAATAAAGGGTTCAAATAAAAATGAATTAGTTTAAAATAAATATAAATTATAATTTTATACATGAACTAGATGATGTCCCGTGCAGTTGCACGTGTTTAGATTTTATGGAATTTTTATTTCTATTTGCAAAGTTATATAATTTTTTATAAACAATAATATTTCATTGTTTATTTTATTTTACCGTATCTATTATATATATATGTGATTTATTAGAAAATCAAACAGTAGGTTTGATTTTTTAATCGTTTTCCAACCATGTAACTAAAGACAAAGGCATATAGATAGTAATATCTGGAATTATGTCTCCTTTAATCAACAAAAGAAATAATTAGATAAAAAAAATCATCAAAATGTTGAGAAAAAATCAAGCATAAGAGATAAAAAGTTTTAACCAATAACACAACAAATCATTGTATAATCTTTATATGTAGTACCTTGAATTATTGCTTACTCATAGTACCTCGAAATATTGTATTTTGTATCTACTAAATCTTGGAGAATGTCTTTTTAGTCTCCTAGGAAGATCAACTTGACATAATTGCTCTTCTTTTGAGTTCGTAATGAACAATATATTTTTGAGAAAAAAATAGAGACTGCATAATTATATGTATGTAACATTAAGTAAAGATAAATATATGACTTTTTATTGATTTTAGAAATACTAATTATAGGGATTTTTAATAGTTTTTTTTTATATTATAGGAAAAGGTGCAATATTATAATTTAGTGTATCATAGATATATCTAGCTTCATTATAAGTTTTGTTGGATTTTTATTACAAATTTTACTTAACTTTTTGAGTTTTATTTATAATCTTTCGGATGAAATTAAAAACTAACAATATAAAACTTAAAAGTAACACCGACCAAAAAAATATAGAACTCACCTCAAATCTAACATGGATGAGAACCATATTTGAACACATTCAAAAGTATTTGAGATGCTCCTTAAGTCTTCATTCTCAGCAATATTTTTTGGTTTATCCTTGTGAAATCCTTGAAACAATCATATTTTAAAGATTAGTTATTGTTGCTTTAATGTAAATAGAGTTGACTACGAATACAAAAGGTTTTTGACCAGCTTGATATATATATTCATGTGTGACTTGTAGAACATTTTTATTTTTTTCCGAAATTTTCTCATACACTTCAGATATCATGTCGTGCAACAAAACGTAAATTATTTTGAAATTAACATATATTCCCTTTTTTTTAAAAGTGCTATTAATAATACCTCATATTCATCGTAAATGCTAAAAAAAAATCTCCATCCACAAATGTTTGCAATTCTAAATTTTAAAAGGAAGTGATTTACGAATAGATGTGAGACAATAATTGCTTTTATAGCAAAACACTTGGGGTTGTAGTATATAGAAAATTAGGTTGTTAGAGCATATTTCGATTAGATATATTTTATGGTTTGCTATCAATTAATTAATATGTGTGGTTGACATATTTTTGTGTAGTGGAGTAAAACTTGTTTACTTATTCATTTTAATTTTATTAAACATTTGAATCGAATATCGAAATTATCCATTAAATATATTTGATAATTATTCCTTTCAAATATTTGAATTATCTTGTTAATTATATTCAGTAATTATGGAAATCAAAATTTTGTTTTTAGGGTTTGATTTACTGAAAATTAAAATTTAGTACCTTTTCATTTTTTTCTTCAAATTAATTATTAAATAATTATGAATAATATAATAATTTTATTGTATATTTGCTTTTATTATTTTTTAAAAATATTTTGTAACTTTGTAAAACAACTTAATCTGATAAATAGTAAGGATTTATGCAGATTAATATATTAAAGTAATTGGTCATTATGTATACAGCTATATATATTAAGAATATAGATATCATATATATATTATCAAATATTTTTATATATTTATATCAGACGGAAAAAATAATTCAAAAATAATATTATTAGAAACTTGATTCGAATATAGAATTATCTAATTAATTACATTTGATTATTATATCATCTAAATATTATCAATGAATATATTAGAAATCCGGGGTATATTCATGTCTTTATGATTGAATGTTTGTTTCCACCTTGGTTAGAAACAATATTTTGAAATTTAAATGAGAATAAGTTAATATGCTTTTTGATTTTATCAGTAAAAATATTTTTAAATTATCTCAAAATAAATCTACTCGTCAGCTGAGAAAATTAACCTCAATGACACGTTATTTAATGAGCAATTATAATTTAATTCAATTCAATTACCGAATTCATAAAATATAAGGGTTAAAGAAATTTTATAATGAGGTTCACAATTTATTATTGTCCAATATATTTGTATATATTAAATTTATAATCTATGTTTATACTTATATATGTATATTTATATTATTTAATCATACAAAAATTTATTTATGATAAAAGTTGTACATATTAACTTTATAATTTATGTCTATATTTATATTAATATTTTATTTATGATAAAAGTCAAGGAAAATTCGAAATAGAGTATATATTCAAGTATATGTATATGTATATATAATAAATATAAATGTAACAATATTTTGTCTAGTAACAAAATTAATAAGTCCAAAATTAAAAATCTAACATATGACTAAAATTTTTGTTTTCAAAAAGTTACAAAGTTAATAAGTGATTTTTTATCTAATCCGACTTTTTTAAAAATAATTTTTGGATTAAAATAAAGATGGCTAATTTTGGTATAGTAGAAAAAATTATTAGGAAATCTAATAATTTTGAAATTATGCGAATTGGTTGTTAATACCAAAATCAATTTCTTAGAAGACGAACTTATATATTTGACTATATGTATATGTATATATTATAAATATAAAAATAACAATATTTCTTCTAGTAAAAATTTTTATAAGTCCAAAACTATAAATCTAACACATGACTTAAGATTGTGTTTTCAAAAAGTTAGTCTTTTATTATATAGGAGATGAAAAATAACATACTACATAATATGAAATATTTGAAAGACAAAAAAAGATTCAATATATAATTTANGAACTTATATATTTGACTATATGTATATGTATATATTATAAATATAAAAATAACAATATTTCTTCTAGTAAAAATTTTTATAAGTCCAAAACTATAAATCTAACACATGACTTAAGATTGTGTTTTCAAAAAGTTAGTCTTTTATTATATAGGAGATGAAAAATAACATACTACATAATATGAAATATTTGAAAGACAAAAAAAGATTCAATATATAATTTAAATATTATGTCTTTTAAATTAATCACCACAAACATACATGTCTCTCATCAAGTAAACCGTGTACATAAATTCAATTGCTTTTGGAGTGTTTCTATGATTAGTAGACATCAATCTGGTCAAATACAAAAATTGATTGTTAAATTTGTGCCAAATAGAATGATTGGTATTAAATTGGTAAAATTTGTGTTAAATATTGGAAGACATGTAAAGATTTTTTACTAACCTTGTGTTTTTTTTTGGGACTTGTAGCATAGATATGTCTTTTGGGAACTTGTAGCATAGATATGTCTGTAGAATAAATCATATCAAAGAATAAAGTAATACAATTGGTTATAGCAAGGTATAAAAAATCTAAAATAAAATATAATGTAAATTTTACCTAGAAACAATTTTCTTGAAAGATTAGTGAATTGAAGAATTGATGAACAAACAAATTTATGCTAGTTGTGACCTAAATGACAAATATATATAGTAGTCTATTAGGTTTTTTAAATAAGAATATTAAGAGAATATTCTATAAATAATAAGTGATTTTTTAAATTGTAAAATTAAAGTCAAGCAAATTTCGAATTATAGTTAACAAACTTATATATTCAAAATTTATAGTTAGCAAATCTTCAAATCTTATATAATTTCATATGTATAAAAGTAACGATATTTTCAGCTTTTTAGGTAACAAACTTATATTTTCGACTATATGTATATGTATATATTATAAATAGAAAAAGTAACAATATTTTTCCTAGTAATAAACTTAATAAGTCCAAAACTAAAAATTTAACACATGACTTTAAGTTGTGTTTTCAAAAAGTTAGCCTTTATTATATAGAAGATTTGTTTGAATATATATATATATATATATATGTGATATTTCGAGCAACAAAATGGTAGACAAAATAAAATAAAAAGGTTAATAATAAGCAGAATAATAGATACCACGAGAGAGAATATTCTCTCCCTTCTTTCTAAAATCTTTTTCGGATCTATCTTCTTTCTCCCTTCTATAAACGTCGTTGACGGTTATCGACAGTTACCTTTCAAGATTTCTGGTTTTTCGGGCAAAGAGATAACTTTCCTCTGTCCTTTAAAATCGAGCAGCCTTTTCCACTACAAACTTGATGTGTGGAGTTTTTTCTTTTGATTAATAACGATGGCTGAAAGAATTAAAAGACAGATGCAAGAAATTTCGTTCAATACCGTAGATGAAGCAATCCCTCTTCCATTGAACTCTGTGAGACTGTTGTTTCCAAAAACCGTGAAATCCCTCAATTTACGAAAACAAAATCTTCGGGCAATGTTAGTGACTCTACCAAAAGTTTGGGATGTTGAAGACGCGATAATTTTTCGAATTCTCCATGATACGAAAACCCTCCAATTCGTTTATCATACTGATGACCCAATTGTGACTATTCTCCGTCGAGGGCTGTGGGCTTTCAGTGACTGGATGGTAGCTGTCGATCGTTGGACTCCAACAAATGCTGTTAATGGCCCTTCTATGATTCCCTTCTGGATTCAAATCAAAGGGATCCCTCTACAGTTTATATCCCTTAAGATGGTGCAGTATATTGGACAAAGCCTTGGCCAATTCATTGAAACTGATTTCAGTGAAACAGGGACAGTCACGACAGATTTTGTTAGGGTTTGATTGCTTTGGGATGTTCAGGCGCCATTTCTTTTCAGTCGCACCTTTTTGTTTGGTGCATATTCTCGAACTCTAACATTCAAATTTGAGAAATTACGCAACTTTTGTGGACATTGTGGTTATCTCTCCCATGATGAATTTGCTTGCCTGATGCTCTCTCCTGTTTCGAGATATAAATCATCTGATGATGATGGTGATGACACTGATATGAATGACCAGCCAGAAAGCCACCCAAAGCCAGATGCTGATCGGGCTGATGGTGAACAATCCAATCCTCACAGCGACATATTTGATGAAACTGCATCTCCCTGGGATTCTTCTAAGAAACGCTAGGCTTCTTCGCCTCCACACACTGCTGCTACACAGCCTCCACCAACCTTGTTACGCAATGAATTCGATCATGTATGTGACTTGGATGATGCTGAGATTTCCTTCTCCAAACGTTTCTGTCGCATGTCTGATGTACTCAAGGTATGTCATTGGTTTAAACCAAATGATAGTCTGTAATCTGACAATATCCATGTTGCTGGTGTTGTTTCTCCAACTCCAAATTTCTGTGATGGTACGGTGGGCCATAAGCCACTCGAGGCGTCATGAATACAACTTTTTGGAACTGCCAGGGCTTGAAGGGGCCCCTGGTAGTTCGACGCCTAAAGTGTTTGAAGTCTGAGTACGACCTGGACATACTCTTTCTCATCAAGACAAAAAAATCTCGATGATGTTGTTCATGATGTTGCGGCACAACTTGGTTACCCTAATATCAAATGTGTGTCTCCTGTTGGTCTTAGTGGTGGTCTAGCTATGTTATGGAAAGCGTATGTATCTATTTTGCTTAACTATGTTGATGTAAGAATTCTCGATTGTGAAATAAAAACCGTTGAATTTTCCTACTATTTATCTTGTCTTTATGGGAGCCCCATTAAGAAATTACGACATATTCTATGGGAAAGGCTCCAATGTATTTCTTTATCATGATCTGGGCCTTGGCTCCTTTGTGGAGATTTCAACGATATTTTGAACAATTCTAAGACCAAAGGTGGTGTGCGAAGACCTGAATGGACATTTTGTTTTTTACGTGTGATGGTCTCTCCATGTGTTTTGCGTGATTTACCGTCACTAGGTCACAATATTACTTGGACGGGCTGAAGATACAACTACCATGTATGGAGCTAGTTAGATAGAGGAATGGCTAATGATGAATGGAGAGCTAAGTACCCTGCATGTACAATTAAATATTTACCTTTTGCTGAATCTGATCATAGACCAGCCGTAATTATGGTTCGCCAACACACAAACTATGGGAAGAAGCTTTCCGCTTTGACTCTCGTTTATATCACTTACTGAAGTTTCAGACTATGGTTTTTGAAGGTTGGAATGACAGTACATATTTGACTTATGTTAATGATCGTCTTCGGAGTTGCCGTAACAATATTGCTGATTGGAAATGTGAGCACATTACAAATTCGGCAAAGTAAATTCGTCAATTAACGAGCAGCATTGATGAGTTATGATTCCAGTCTACTTTTAACACTGATAACTTCCATGTTATGAAATTGCAATTTAATAAAGCTTATTTAGATGAAGAGATTTATTGGCGGGACAAAAGTCGGAAGGAATGGCTTTCATCAGGAGATCGTAATACAAAGTATTTTCATGCATGTACACATAATCGTCGAGCACGAAATTGCCTGATACATATTACTGCCACAGATGGGTCAGTGTTATATGGGAATCGAGCTATTATCACGGAAGCGATTAACTACTTCCAGGCTCTATATACAAGTCATGGTTCCTCTGATCTACATGTTGTATTCGAGTGTATACCTAGTCTTGTTACATCGGAAATGAACGATGAACTAGTGGACCAGATGGTTTTACGGCAATTTTCTTCAAGCAGTATTGTCATATTGTTGGTGAATCTATAACTCAAGAAGTTTTGCGATTTTTTGAAATGGGTACCCTGCCGAACACTTGGAACCATACGAATCTTTGACTAATACCAAAAATAGAGAACCCGGTCAGAATGAAAGATTTTCGACCTATTGCGCTTTGCAATGTTGTTTATAAGATAATTTCCTAAATCTTAGTCACCCGTCTGCGTAAAATATTACCACTTGTGGTAGCGGAAAACCAGGCGGCTTTCGCTACAAGTCGCCTAATTACTGACAATGTGATGCTTGCCCATGAGGTCTTTCACGCATTAAAAACCAATCAATGGTGCTCCAAATCCTTTATGGAAATCAAAACGGATATCACTAAAGCGTACGATCGATTAGAATGGGACTTCCTTGAACAAGTATTATTGAAGAAGGGATTTTCCCACACATGGATTACATGGATTATGGGCTGTGTCCATTCTGTCTCTTTCTCGATACTTCTCAATGGCAGCCCTTATGGTCATTTTAATGCATCTCAAGGTCTTCGCCACCACACTAGGTGCTACCGCGGTAGCAAGAGAGGCCAATTGGTGAACTTTCTCTCCAGGGATTGTGAGCTACGGCGTGGTGGACTCCTTCATGCATGCTCCACTTGGCTCGGGGAGGTGATCTGCTCTCTTTGTATCTCTTTATTATTTGTGCTGATGTGTTAAGCCAACTTATCAATAAGAAATTTCGAGACAAGGAGCTCCAAGGTGTACAACTATGTCACCACAGTCCAATATTAACCCATCTTTTTTCGCGGATGATTCCCTTTTCTTCACAAAGGCCGATCCTATGAATAGTCAAGCCCTCAAACGCATCTTTTATCTCTATGAATCAGTATCTGGTCAGCAAATCAACTATCACGTTTGGTACACGTGTATTTCATGGTATGAGGGAGCGCGTAAAGCAAATTTTAGGAATCTATCTAACGGGTAGAGGAGGAAAATATTAGGGGTTTGCCGGAGCAATTTGAACAAAACCGACAATCACACATGAATTATTTCAAGGATAGGGTGTCTACTAAGTTACAAGCATGGCAAAACCGGTTTTTATCTCCAGCTGGAAAGGAAACACTAATTAAATCGATAGCTTATGCGATGCCTGTCTATAGCATGAACTGTTATGAACTCCCAACTGCCCTTTCCCAGAACATTATGCGACTAATACGAGATTTTTGGTGGGGTTCTTCAAATTCCCGCAAACGCATCTCTTGGGTAGCTTGGCAGAAAATAACGGCTTCAAAGGATGGGGTGACTTGGGATTTTTGGATATTCAGTGTTTTAATAAAGCTTTACTTGCGAATCATGTGTGGAAGCTTTTCCTCCATCCGCATAGTCTTCTTTATTGAGTGCTACAAGCACTCTATTTTCTGACTTGCTCAATTTTTGAAGCTAAAAGACGACCAACGCATTTGTATGGTTGGCGATCATTACTTACGGGTTGCGAATTACTAGAATCTAATCTATTGTATAACATTGGTGGTGGATGTCGTACATAATTGGGTATCGACCCCTGGATTCCAACAATGCCTGCTCAACCACCGCTACTTTACCTACTGGTAAATCCTACTCTTCCAGTCTCTGAATTAATTAATACTCAATCACGAGAATTGGACGATATTAAACTCGCAGCTCTTGTCCATCCTTCAGACCACCATCATATAAAAAGATATATTTAACCTCAACACCAAGAGTAGACTCCATAGTTTGGAATCATACGGCTGATGGACAATATACTGTCAAGTCTAGATATCATCAGGCCTATAATCTTCTGCATACGGATATGGTACATCCTCCATTAGGTGCCCATCCTGATATCGCAACGCGCATATGGAAACTCACCATAGCCCCAAAGTTGAAACATTTTATATGGCGTATTTGCTCAAAAGCCTTACCTACAGCGGAAAACCTTTCTCGCCAGCAAATTAATGCACCAACTGGTTGCCTTCGATGTTGCAATGGGCGTGAGACAATAGAACATCTTCTCTTCATTTGTCCACAAGCTGTGGCGGTATGGCATTACTGCGGTTATCCTCTGAATTTGGATCCAGATATACCTATTTATGATCATTTGCGATTACTGCTCTAAGTTTATGATACTCCAGAATTATCACCATATCAGAAGTGCTTACCTTTTTGGATACTCTGGCACTTATGGAAGAGTCAGAATGCATTGGTGTACAATTTTGAAGACATGACGACCATAGATACATGGAATCACAGTTGTAATGACACACAAGAATGGCTAGCTGCATGACCGTCTACTGATGAATCTGAAGGTGTACGGACAAGCCTCCTCACGTTAGAAAACATGGATTCCTCCTCAACATGGATGGGTTAAGTGCAACTATGACGCTTCCCATTGTCTTGGCTCCAGCCCATCTGGATTGGAATGGATTATTCGTGACTCCATGGGTAATATTTTATATTGTGGTTTGGGTAAGTTTGAAGGTCGCCATTCATTTGAGGAGGCTGAAAGCACTGTCTTGCTTTGGAGTATTCAATCAGCATGTGGTTTAGGATATCGGAAGTTCATCTTTCAAGGTGACAACCAAAGTGTGTACCACTCGATTTCATCACCCACACGCAATCTACGACTTAGTCACATATATGGATACAATACAACGATGGTAGTCATATTTCACAGATTTGCACTTTACTTAGAATCCAAGAGAAGCAAATATTTGTGCAGATATCTTAAGTAAAAGAAACTTAGAATTTTCCTCAAAAAACTGGGAATTCTTTCCTTATTGTCTAAGGTTTCTACATAGTATTGTAATATGCTTGACAATGGTGTTTAATAAAAAATTAGTTGGCAAAAAAAAGGCTTAATATTAAATAATCTTTATATCAGATAAAATTATTTTTTACTAAATTTCTTATAAAACCAAACTAAATTATTTAAAAAGAAAAAGCAGTTTGATGAATATCTAGAAAAAGTCGAAAACTTTGTAAATTTATCACCAGAAGAATATTACAGAATTTCTTGCTTCATCAAAGTCATTGATCAAGCTCTATGTTCTTTTAAGAATTTTTTTTAATGATGTCATAATTATGAGCAAACATTTGGATTTCGACACAAAGAAATTGCAAACGACAAGTGAATAACAGTAACTATGTATGAGACAAAAGTTTTTTTTCATTCATCATTACACTACAAAAAAAATATTGTATTGATACGTAATATTTTGTTATAACAACACATATTTCTTCACAATATAAAGATATTGTTATGAAGTTGTGATGATTTGTAAATAGTTACAATACAAGTGTCACAAATACATATTTGTAACAAAAACGTTACAATGTACTTGTGACGAATAAATCTAGTAACAATTTTGTCACAAATCATTACGGAATAGAGTCACAATCATTTATAACAAATAATATTTGTAACAAAATTGTATATAAAACATCACAAATTATTATAAATATATATTACTAATATTCATAGTCACAATACAATTGTCAATAACTCTAATATTTCCTAATGTTAATCTAAACTACTTAATATATAATGGTACACTATACATGTTTTCACAATGACAGAAGCACACATTCGTATACTATAACTGTAAATATTAATCTCCGTCATTGTAGAGGATGTAAAATTTAGTCTAGCTTACTTGTCACATAAGCTACGTTGAAGATGAAGTTCATATGTCTTATCAACCAAATCAAATCTAAATTAAAGGGAAACAATGTAGGAAACCTAGAAAGAGTCTCAATTGCATAAACAAACGATAATTATATATTTTAAATCAAAAATTAAATTATAATGGAAACTTTAAACTCCAATGAATTCAGTGTCACAAAAAACAAAAATAAAAGTGTGACGAGGAAGTGTGATCTTTGAAGTAAATTTTTAGATTAATCTACTATTTTTACATTTTTGAATTAAAAGTTTATAGGTAACTCAGTAACTCAAACAATAAGATAAATAGTTAATGTAGATATTGTATACAATATATTAATATACTTAGAATTATTGAACAATCTGTTTTTTTGAAAGAAAAAATAATTATCTTAGACGTTTTTTTCAACAATATCTTAAACACTTTATAGCAAAAATTAATAACAATTTTAAAAAACATTAATTTATTTATAAATCCATGTTAGTACTTGTTTCAAGGAAACAACAATAGATAGAAAGAAACAAACTCGTGAGACATTGTGTTATAAAAGGGATCTCAACTGTAAATCGAGTCTCTAAAAACTTATTGATTATGTTTTAGATAACTTGTTCGTTGAATAACTTTTAGGTTATCGGTTAACTAATCGAAATAATTTTAGGTTGGTTTCTCAAAATAGGATAATCCTTACAATAATTTATTTTTTGTAGAAAATAAA
Organism: Lepidium aucheri; assembly: GCA_900406435.1. Taxonomy (NCBI): domain Eukaryota; kingdom Viridiplantae; phylum Streptophyta; class Magnoliopsida; order Brassicales; family Brassicaceae; genus Lepidium; species Lepidium aucheri. Next base: position 30,073 of record OVBA01000348.1, read on the forward strand.
ATTTACTAAAAAACATATTTCTTGTTTTAGAATTTTTGTTAACATCAAATTATCATTTTCAATTGGTATCAGAGCGGTTCACTGCATAACTTGTTTTCTTTACCAGTGTTAGATCCTGAGGACAAAATGGACAATTCACAGTAACAATTGGTTGTTGTTGCAATGACTCCAAAGCTGGATTTAGATAACTATAAACACTGGAAAGATGCAAACGGTGTTTTTGTTCCAAAACAAAGGAAACAGTGGACTGCAGAAAAAAAATCTGATGCTAAATGGAATTCAAAAGCTTAGTCTGCAATCTTAAACTCTCTTCATAGCAATCAGTTCAAGAGATTTCAAGGTTGTAAATGTACTAAAGAGGCATGGGATATTCTTGAAGTAGGTTTTGAAGGTACCAACAGTGTGAAAAGAACTCGGATTGACATCTTGGCCTCACTATTCGAGAACTTGACTATGGGAGAAGATGAAACTGTGCGGAATTTAGCAGTAAGTTGTCATCTCTAGCACACAAAGCATTAATCTTGGAAAAAACGTACAAGGACAAGAAGCTGGTCAAAAAATTTTTAAGATGTCTTCCAACTAAAATTCATGGTCATCGATCAGCTCTTGAGGTGTCTCAGAACTCTGACACTATGAGATATGATCAAGTTGTTGGTGTGATGCAAGATTATGAGCTTCAGATCACCCTGAAGGATGAGACAAACAAAGGAAAGAGTATTACTCTTGTATCTGAAAATCATCAAATAAAAAAGAGTCAGCTAAAAATCTGGAAGAAAAAGTGGGTTTAATTGTGAAACATTTCCTTTGGAAAGCAGAAAGAGGACAAAGAAAGGAATATCAGATCTCTGCTAAACTAGCAGCTGATAAAGACAATTACAAAGCAGACAAGCAATGTCTTGAAAGCTACAAATTTGAATGTCCTTCTGCCAAGAGAAAGATGACTATCCAATGCTATGAGTATAAAGGGTATGGACATACTAAGAACGAATGCCTGTCCAAAGTAAGTGGAAAATCAGCTATCACTACTCTGAGTGATATAGACAATGACAGTGATGACAATGATAATATCCTGAATTATTTTGTGGCTCATCTTGGTATTGTGGAAATGAATGATAATGAGAAGGAAGTTGAAATCATTGAACCTATCGTAATCAAGAAGATCAAAAAGTTGATGACAATCAGATCTCTGCTAAATATGTTTTTGATGAATCAAAATCAAAAGATGAACTGGACATAACTCATGAAGATTAGCTAAAGTTGCTAGTTGAATCCTTGGTAGAAACTCAAGAAGAGAACAAGAAGCTGGAATCTAAAAAAGAAGTTGCGTTGGACTTGCTTACAAAGACTCAAAAAGAATTGGTAGATATGAAGGTCAAGAGTGTTGAACTTGAAAGTCGAATGCATGACCAAATGAAGCAGATTAAAATGATATCAAAATGGATCAAGGATTTGGATTATCTATTAATGGTGGGAAGAACAGATAAATGAATCAAGGTCTTGGTTATAGAGGTGTCGAATCAAAGGAAATGAAAATTTTCAAGGCATCTAACAATACTACAACTACTGGAAAAACACAGAGTGCTCATCGTGACTATCAAAATGACATGTATCATCAGCGATCTAAACTTGGAAAGAGTGAAATGGTTCTAAGTGGGAAAACCATGTGGAATGCTGGTATTGCGGAAGGAAGGTCGCATGAAGTATCAGTGCTATAAACTCTAGTATCGTGTCCAAAGAATCTAGAGACAACAAAATTATACCTTCAATGGTAAAAACAGGTTTCAGATTTGGGTTAGAAAATTGGATCTCCTCAACAGAGTTGTTCACAGTTGACAATTCTGAGTCTAAGTCTTCAAAAGGTATGTGGTTGTTCGAAACACATGACTGGAGAAGAAGAAGCACTACAGAGTCTTGAAAAGGTCAATGCTGGAAAAATTACTTTTGGAGATGGAGCAAAAGGAAAGATACCTTGGAAAGGAAGAACAATGATTTCAATGGATCCAAGATTAATAGATGTGTTTCTTGTAGATGGTTTGAAGGCAAATCTCATCAGTATCAATCAGATGTGTGACATAGATCTGGATGTGACCTTTACTCAGATATATTGTAGAGTAGTAGATGTGAAAAGTACCGTCCATCTGGAAGGTGTTTGCACATGAAACGACTATTACATATGGGTTCCAGGCACTCAATGCATGACAGCAAAATCTGAGAACGAAACTCAGATCTGGCATCAACGATTGGGTCACATGATCTAAAGAACAATGGCTAACCTGTCTACTAAAGAAATTGTTAGAGGACTCTCAAAACTCAAAAGGGATCAACAATTTGTGTGTGGACCATGTAGCATTCAAAAGCAAGTTAAAACGCAACACAAGTGTGTACCTTATGTTAGATCGAAAGATGTTTTTGAACTTGTTCATATGGATCTCATGGGCCAATTCAGGTGGAAAGCATGGCTGGAAAGAAATACATTCTTGTTGTTGTGGATGACTTCAATAGATCCACATGGGTGCATTTTTTTGTGAGAAAAGTGATTCATTCGACAATTTCTGAGTTCTAGCACTTCAACTGAAAAATGAACGTTAAGGTATTAAACTCATTCAAAGTGACCACAGTGGTGAATTTGAGAATGAAGTCTTCAAAATTTTCTATTGGAACAAGGCATTAATCATCAATTTTATGCACCGCGTACCCCATAACAGAATAGCGTAGTTAAACGAAAGAATAAGACTTTGCAGAAAATGGCTAGGCCTTCGTTGCATGGTAGTAATGCTCCAAAAACCTTATGGGCAGAGGCTGTAAACACTGCTTGTTACATCATCAACAGAGTTTATGTCAGAAAAGGGACTACAAAAACATCCTATGAATTATGGAAATGAAAAACTTCGACACTCTATTACTTTCATGTATTTGGATGTGTGTGTCACATTCTCAATAACAAGGACTATTTTGGAAATTTGATTCTCAAAGTGATGAAGGACTTCTTCTTGGATATTTAGGTACAAGTACAAGTACTGCCTTCAGGGTTATTAACAAGTGTACCACCACCGTTCAAGAAACAATGAATGTTGTGTTTGATGATGCATCAACATTTGGTCTTACACTTCAACCTACTGATGACACAAGTCCTAAGAATCAGACTACTTATTCTGAATCAGAGGATCAACAATCAACAACTGTTGACACCCCAAAATAGGTGCATTAGATTCACTCCTCAACTGATGTTATAGGCGAGATTTAGGGGGAAGGATACTCGGGGAAAGCAAATTGATTCCAAACAATTTTCAGGAAATGCCGTTTTTATCTCTTTTATGGCTCAAAGATAGAGTGTTTTTGATTTCGTGAAATATGTGTGTTTTGTTTCAAAAATTGAACCAAAGACATATAAAGAAGCTTTGTTGGATGAGTTTTGGATTGCATCGATGCAAGAAGAACTATCAAAATTTTCATGATTGGATGTGTGGGTTCTTGTTCGTCGTCCTAAAGATGTCAATGTGGTTGGCACGAAATAGATTTTCAAAAACAAGATTGACAAAGATGGAAATGTTGTCAGAAACAAGTCTCGACTGGTTGCTCAAGGTTACTCACAGGTTGAGGGCGTAGACTTCGAAGAGACTTTTGCACTAGTAGCTTGTTTAAAGTTTATCAGATTTCTGTTTGGAATGGCTTGCAAGATGGGGTTTAAACTGTATTAGATGGATGTTAAGAGTGCTTTTCTGAATGGTTATTTTCAGGAAAAGGTCTATGTTTAACAACCAAAATGGTTCGAAGATCCAAAGCATCCTGATCATGTTTACAAACTCAACAAGGCTCTATACGGTCTCAAAAAGGTGCCAAGTGCTTTGTATAATCGTCTCGCTTAATTTCTGATTGAGAAAAAGTACACACAAGGTAGTGTAGACAAAACCTTGTTAACGCTCAATACTGTGGAAGCATTTATATTGGTACAAAAATCTATGTAGAATACATAGTGTTCAGATCTAAAAATCAAACGATGGTTGATAAGTTTGTTAAAGTCATGACTCAAGAATTTCAGATGAGTATGAATGGTGAACTTAGTTACTTTTTGGGATTGCAAGTAAAACAGACGTCTGATGGGATCTTTGTGAAACAAAGCATATATGCAAAGAATCTGATTCAGAAGGATGGAGAACAATAAGTTGGAAAAGACAGGTATGGGGTCAAATGAAAAGCTCTCAAAAGATGAATCAGGAAAATATGTGGATGCTACATCCTACAAAAGTCTGATTGGAGCCATCCAAATCTCTGTTTCTCAGAAGGATTATGTGCAAGATTTCAGACGGATCCTAAGGAAACTCACATCACAACAGCAAAACATATTCTTAAATATGTGAGCAGAACTCAACATCTCGGGATCTTCCACACTAAGGATACCAACACAAGTTTGACAAGGTACTGTGATTCAGATTGGGCAGGGAGTGTGGATGATCGGAAAAGTACAAATGGAGGATGTTTCTTCATGGGAACAATTCGATAGCCTGGTTCAGCAAAAAACAGAACTGTGTTTCTGTGTCAACTGCAGAAGCAAAATACATTGCATTGGGAAGCTGTTGCACTCAGGTTCTACGGATGAAATAAATGTCTGTTGATTATGGTATTATTTGTGAACCTTTGCTTGTTTATTATGACAATCAAAGTGCTATATGTATTGCAAAAAATCATGTTAAACATTCACGAACTAAGCATATTGATACACGTCATCATTTTATTCGTGAACTTGTTGAGGGGAAACTGGTTAAATTTGGTCATGTGAACACTAAGTAACAACTGGCTGATTTATTTACTAAACCTTTGTCTTTCAATCGTTTTTTTCAATTACGAGCATCGATTGGAATATGTGATTGCTGATTTTGTTCTTAAGATGTATATTGAGCTAATTGAAAGCAGGAACTTGATTCTGGAAAAAGATAACAAACACCTGAAAAAAACAGACATATATCAGGGTTGATTGAACAAGTGGAAAATAGATGCCTATCATGCTGTCACAAGTTGATTTCTGAATTGGAATATTAAATGTTAGAAAAAGGAAGTCAAAGAGCTGAGGAGGGTGAATATATTTTACAAGCTGGTGAAATATCTAAATCACATGTTGAGAAATCAAGTGATATCTTTGATTCATGCAGATTATGAAATATTGTGTCTATGATGACTTGCGAAAACAAATGACCAAGAGAGGTGCATCGACAAACAACAAGCTGATTGTACCAAACTTAAGATGTTGTAACAGTCACATGATTATGTTGAATACCTAAATCATTCAAGGCTTAAATTGAGTGTTTTGCATTCAAGAAAAACTACTCCAAACCAGCTACCTGATTCGTTTGATATTCTCAAGTCCTTGAAAAATACTTGTGATAACGGCATGCTAGTGCGAAAGTCTAGCCACCAAATCTTGATCTTGATCGTATGTTTCAAAGAGTATGGGATATGCTTGACAGTTGGAGAACTTGAGTTTCCTATGAACAATCAGTCTTGGCAAAGGAAATGTCTAGTTTATTTGTTGCAATTTGGAAATTTAAAGACTTACTCTTTATCAAAGTGTTCATGTGGTTTAAGCTTAATTCAGGGTCACTCACAAGTATCTTTTGAAATTGAATATTAATGATGAAATTCCTTAATCAAGTGCTAGAATTCTCATAGAATTTTATCTTTGGTGCAGATTAATTGGTCAATTCAAAAGAATTAGACAAAACGAAGTGGACCTTGTTTTTTTGTGCAGGCCCATTAAGAGAAAATATTTGTTTAGGCGAGATACAAGGAACTAGATTGTTGGTCAAATCAAGAGTGAGAATTTCAATATACATTCATTAGTCGGAGGCTTCTAGCACTTGTTTGTTTCTTTTTCACTTGACTCGTTTGAGAAACACAAAAAGAAATTAGGGTTTAAGGAAGAAGAAATCAAGGGTCAACAATGGAAAATTCTTAAGAGATCACTTCTCAGGGATACAATTTAGCAACTATAGTAGCGTATCTCACTAATACAGAGCGAGCCATAGTTCCGTACACACCCAAAGGCTTGAGGTTACCATCGATTTCAAGAATCATTAATCCAGCCTTTGATATAGTTGTTTTGTCTTCTGGTATAGTTGTGCCGCCTTAGAAAACAATTGCACCATCCACGGTTTCAAACACGCCTCAGTCTGATCCTAAGATTTTCTGATGATGTTCTGCTTTAACCAACAAAATCCTCAGCCACGGTAAAAGATCTCTCTCAACCCTCTGCTGAAGTACCATAAAAAACACAGCGACCCCATTCACCGTTTCTTGGTGCTTTTGAAGAGATATATGAAGAACCAGAGCAAAGTCATTTTTATCGGTTTTTAACCCTTGTTTTCCATGGTTTTATTGAGTCAAAGTATATGTTTTAGAGTCTTTTAGTCTGTTTTGGAGGCTTTTCAGGGCATAGGATACATTTGGAGAAGATGAGGCTGTTTTGAGTGAAAACGAGCATATGGAGATACAGAATCATGCAAAAGCTTCAGAAGTTTGGATTCTTTTTAAAGTCTTCCTACCGTTGGATCGAGCTGCAATTTGGAGACAAGATATCCACGTGAGTTAGATTTAAGTTGGAGGAGGTGTGAGGGCAATCAGACAAGTGGTTAAGAAGATATGACGTTTTTACCGAAGATATGTCATTCAGACACCACCAGAAGTAGTGCTCGATCGGTTGATCGACCAACCAAGAGATGATCAACCACTCTACCCTTTGATCGATGGATCAACCCACTTATTGACCGATCAAGCTGTTTTTCCCGATAAAACCCTAAAATTTCCATATTTCACCCAGTTTAACTTATTTTGTATCAGAATGATTTTTCCTTATAAAAACTAGGTCTAGCCACGTTTTAGAAGGACAATCCTATCAATATTTTAGCAGCCGCTCTTGTAACCTTTGAGGGAGAAGATCTCTATCCTCCACAACACCATTGGAGAAGATTTCTGAATCCTATTTATATTTAATTCAGTTTATTATTATGTTTCTATTCTTTTTCTTTGTTTGCTTCTTTTCTATCGTGTCTGAGTAGTTTATCAATCAGGTTTAGGGATTTCTAGGAATATAGGGATTCAATGAATTAGGAACAAATAGGGTCAGATCTTGTGTGTTCTCCATCTAAGACTGAGTTTAATGCTTAGGTTAGACTGGTGACCTAGTCTATGATCTTAGGTTATTTAACTCTCCAAAAGCTTGTTAGATGCCTGAACTAGCTTAGATGAGCAATTAGTCCTTAACCAATGACAGTTGATGTTAAGGCTAGTTGTGGACATATTAGACCCAATTGATAATGCATGTTTACATCTCTAAGACCAACGACAATTAGGAGCACCAAAATGATAAACAGAGTAGTTGGCACCACGATAGTGGGTTTGCTAGAATTCTATGTTTAAGTCAAGAATTGGTTTAAAGCATGCCCTGAATAGTTTCCTGATATCGATTCCCTGCTCTCTGATGAATTTCTGATACCCGATGCCTTTATTTATTAGATTTCCATCGTTCATGGTTTGTTTAGTTTCCATTGTTATTTGGTTTGCCTTAGGTTAAGTTCACTCTAAGGATTGACAGTGTAACCACTGGTCCTCGTGGATTAAATCCTTAGTGCTACATCGATACGATAAACACGAGAGGTTAAATTGGTATAATTAACCTTGTATCAATTTTGGTTTTCATCTCTCTGAGCCTTGCAATATGACTCCTTCTTCTCTGACTATTCATACGGTCACTGATTTCAAGATTGATGATGATGTTGAAGTGACTGGCTTCACCAAAGCATCGTTTTTTAATGATTCAAGTCGTAGAACCGGCCTTCGCAAGCGCCAAATAAAGTTGGAGTCAAGTCCTGGTCCTCGCTAAACCCGTTGTGTCATCAAAATAGAATCGAGTGCTCAAAGTTTGAGAAACAGACAGTGGAAGTTGACTATGCAATCTTCTCTTCTGCGGATGCTTTCCACATATATCAACTTTACTCTTCTCAACAGGATCGCTTCAATATTGAACATCTGCATGAATTTGAAGAGAATGAGTCAGATTTACTGAACTTATTGGAAGATGCTGGTTTAAGGGGTTCAGTTGATACTGTTGTCGATTACAATTTTGAGGTTTTGTGGGAGTTTTGGGCAAATATGCCTTATACAGAAGTGGATAGTGAGACTTGGTCAGTGTTTTTAAGGGGTTTTGATTATACTCTGTCTGCTTCAAGAATCAAAGAACTGTTAGGTGCTCCAGATGTTCTTGATCGTTCTGATCCGCTTAAACTGGAAGGAATTCTGTCTGAAGATACTGCTACGCTTGTGACTAGAGGATCTGTTAAGCGTTTGTCTCAGGTTAAGAGGGTTCATCTTCTGCCTTTGTACAATCAGTTGTACAAAATCTGTAGCGCAAATTGGTTCCCAACTTCCAATGATGGCTATGTTAATGTTATACAGATGCGGCTTGTCTATAAGATTGGGAAACATATTTCATTCAATCTTGGAAAGGTAATCTTTTGGCAATCAAACATGTTGCTGCCTCAACTAAGTCGGCCAAATCCAAACTCTTTCTTTTATACCCTTTGTTGCTCACTCACCTCCTAGCTAGTCAGCACGAGGTCTAGTTGCTGCATCTCTAGTCAGGGTACAAAGATCAATGCACAACAAACAAAAAGGCAAATCCTAGAGTGTTGCTTAAACTACGTATTCTCACAAGGAGTTGCTGGAAACTCTTCTGGTCCTTGGCAATGAGGTCATGCATCTGTGTAAGGAAGCGCTAGCCAAAGGTAAGTATCCTCTCGCTTATCTGTGTTACATTAAGTTTCTATTTTTAACTTGATGTGCTGCTAAGCAGGAGGAGAACATGACTCTGACCAAGAACAGGAACCTGCTGACGATCAGATTCATAAGCTATCTGATTGAGAGGGAGAGCATTGTCTCATTGTATGCTCTTCTATTTTTTGCTGACTTGTGGCATTTTTTTTTTTTGAACTTGTTGGTTTGTTTTGTTCAGGAAAACTCAGTTACATACTTTTATCAAGTTGCAATAATCTCAATTTCATGTGATTAATCAAGTAATTGTTTTAGGAATTTCATCTCTGATTCTAACAACCTGTTGTAGCTACCGAATATATGTTTTAGTCTAGATGTTAAAGTTGCTCTTGAACAGGTGCAGTTAAGTAGTCATCACATCAAGTGAAAAAGAGAGAGATTGAAGTTGCTTGTAGCAGATCAATGAGTCAATCACAAGTACATGACCTAATGAAGATCACATGACAGGCATATGAAGCGTGGAGATGAAGTTTTCTAAAGCGATAAAGAGATTCACATGAAGATCTTGTCAAGAGAAGATTTAAAACCAAAGATATGGATCAGGAGCTGAAGATAAGGCTTATCAAAAAAAAATTATATTAGATTATGTAGGTAGTTACGAGTTTGTAGGAAACAGAATCGTGAGCCCTTATGTTATTAAAGAGATCTCAATTGTAAATCGAGTTTCTAAGAACTTAATGATTAAGTTTTAGATAGTTTGTTAGTTGAGTAACTTTTAGATTATCGGTTAGCTGAATCAAAATAGTTTTAGCCTAGTTTCTCGAGTAAGATAATCCTAACAGTAATTTGTCTTTTAAAAAAATACTAATAAAATGTATTTTTTGTTTTAGAATAGCATCGAATTGTCATTTTTTAGTGTTTGTATTTTTCCATTAGTACAATCAAAGTTCAAAACATTTGGTTAAATTTCCTTAATTATTGGTTAGAAGAGGTTTTAAACAGAGAACTAAGAAAGCATTTTTGAATTCTGTGTCTGTTAAGACTGAAACATATTACATGAATATATTGAAAATAAAATGTAAGTGACACTCATTAATATTTGGAGTAATCATACCCTATAACAAAAACAAAACAAAATTTGAAATCCCCAAATTTATTAGAGAATAAAAAGAGACAAAACACTTTAATACCCATTTATTCCAAGTTTTCATGTAACCATCTTTTAGCCACTCAATTGAGTAAGTAAGAGCCTAATTCACAAAATAATCGAGATTATTGGTTAATACAAAACACTGAAGTAAGGAAACATATAGAAAATTTCAAACTTGAAAACTCAGTTTCTTATGTTAGTTGCTCCCCAATTGATGGGGATCCACTGCTTTGAGTATCACTGCCTTCTAGATTGTATTCCTTAAGGAGAGAACCTGGTATTTGCACTTCGGGATTAATGCCATATCGTAAGAGAATGATTGATCAGAGATTTACTTCAATCCCACGTAACTTAATGCAGACCATAGACTAATCACGTATTCAGATGGGTCTTATTTCAATAATTTATGATCTTTGAAAACTTTCTACCAGCAATTTCTAAACTTTTTCTCTCATGCACTTCATGTCATTAAGCTTCTGCAGATGATTTTTCTGAGAAACTAAATTTTGTTGAAATATAAAAGAGAAGAGACGGAAGAGACAGAGCAATATAAGAACAAAATAGACTCTTTTATTTATTACTGAAACTTGTTAATTTATATAAGGACAAAATTAGTTTATATAGAAAGTGAAGCAATACAAATGAAGAGTTGTGTTTCTTCCACTTGTGACCTTTGGACCAAACAACACAACACTTGATGTTAAGTTTAAAAGTTGTGATTGTTTGTATATAACTAACTTAATACAAACCGATACAACTAACTATACAAATATTTATGGTATTAGAAATTCAATTATAAACCAACACTTCCCCTTAATTGAGTTTCCTTTTCACTCTAAATTTATTCCATCAAAACTCATTTTGTTTTATGTGAGTTTCTTCTCACAACCTTTCGTGATAGCACCCTTTGGTGTTCACACTTTGTTGTGATCACATCTTTTTGGTGCTTCCGCTCATTCTTCACAGCCCTACAATGGTACCCGATCATCCGTACCCGATTATTCGTACCCATTTATTCATGTCCATCTCTTTAAAATTCGTGACAGATTTAATATGCTTTACGAAAACAATTATAACTTTTGAACCATATCTCTGATTTTGAATCCAAAACCTATTTTGGAAACTAGACAGATAGATCTTTTCAACGGAGGGTATATTAACTTCTGGTTCTTCCGTAATCGGCGGTAATATGCTATTAAAGATGGCGGTCCGAATCTGTCTTTCCACCACTACATCTAAAACCTACTTCAGTCTCCATTTTTGGTGTCTTCTTGATTACCAAATATTTGCATGAACTATTCACGTCTTCTTTGGTTATCTTTTCAACCGACCTATGCTCCATTTTTTTTTCGAGGTAAGCATCATCCTTCTTCTTCGAGTCAAGACAAGATGTAAACTTCACTAGAGTCTCCTTCCTCTTCGCGACAAGACAAGATGTGATCTTCACTAGAGTCTCCTTCCTTTTCGAGACAAGACAAGATGTGATCTTCACTAGAGTCTCCTTTCTTTTTAAAAAAAGTTTCAGAACTCTCCTTGGAAACTCCATCTTCACATCAATTTTCTCTATTTCCTTTTGAGAAGATTTCCTATCTTCTTCATACCTTTTGGAGTCTTTCTCTTAAAGTTACAACACGTGAATGTGCTTGTGCAGATTGATGGTGCTCTCTCTTGTCACCATCTCTTCTTCTTTTTCGTCTCCATCTTTCTCTCCGCAGCGATCTTCTTATACCAACCTGGTTCTGATACCATGTTGAAATATAGAAGAGAAGAGACGGAAGAGACAGAACAATATAAGAACAAAATAGACTCTTTTATTTATTACTGAAACTTGTTAATTTACATAAGGACAAAATTGGTTTATATAGAAAGTGAAGCAATACAAGTGAAGAGTTGTGTTTCTTCCACTTGTGACTTTTGGACCAAACAACACAACACTTGACGTTAAGTCTAAAAGTTGTGACTGTTTGTATATAACTAACTTAATACAAACCAATACAACTAATTATACTAATATTCATCGTATTAGAAACTAAGTTATAAACCAACAAATTTTATACAGTAGCAAATACATCTTACTAGTCCAAACAAAAAAATATTAAACCCTAATTTAGAATTAGAGAACCAAACATAAATAATTTATAACTTAATGATAATGATAACTTAGTTTACGAGATAATAATAGTCAAAAAGAGAGAGAATTAAAGCCTAACTTATTTAGAGTTAGTGAAACCGAACGGAATAAGTTACATTATAAATAGGTAAGCCAAACATAGCTATGAATGGTGATTTGGTTTTTGGATTCTAATTTTTGGTTTTAATTTTTTCTTATGTTAATAGATTTTGGTTCCCAAAAACTTAAAAATTTGGTTTTTTGTTTTTTGAAAAAATAATGTGACTTATGTAAAAACTGGTTTTGTTAATTTTAAGAAAAATAGAAAAACTAAAAATTTGAATGTTGAATTGATGTAAAAACTGTCTTTAAACTTTTTGAAAAACTTGATTGATTAAAATCAGAGTTTTTGAAAAATAAAAACCAAAAACTATCTTAAAACACTAACCAGTTAACACTCTGATTGTTTTAGTACAAAAACTAAAACCCTATCATAGAATTAACAGAGTAATTTACATTGCAACTTGGCAATCCAAACAAATTCAATGTTAAAACCCTATATCAAAAGTCCTTCTAAAAGTTGGAAACTAACTTAAGATTTTTTTTTTTTGTAAATGCAAGTAAAGCACAATAATTACGTAATTTACGAAACCATAATAGTCCAAACGAAACTGATTAATATACATACGGACATCATAAATTACTGGGTTTAGATGAATCAGTCTTTAAGTAGTGTTTAACGTTGTGTCATTTATATTATGATCATCTTGTAAGATATTTAAGATATTGTGTGATTCCCTAATTACAATTTAGAATTTACAACTTTGGATATTTTTTGTGGTGATCAATTATATTTTAATCAGTTTAGATGACCATATTTTCTAATTGGTTTTAATAATCTTAATTAAAATAACATCCAAACCTCATTTAAATGCATAATGTTTTAGTAAAACAAAAAATAACCAAAACCCTTTTGGTAATCCTTTTGTCTTGAGCAATGATGAGAATTCAATGATGCTTTGGTGTGAAGCAAAACAAAATAGAGCGTGTGGGTCAATGGAAACAGCTAAGCAGATGTAGTTGGGTTGTTGAACTTGTTTGGTGCCCCTTACACACTAAACTCTTTGATCATCTCTTTTTACTCTCAAACCCCACACAATTTAATCATAATGACCGCCGTAATTATTTACTTTTTCGTATGAACTAAACACAACTTAAGAAATATTTTAATCTGTTAAACATTCACTACAAAACGTGTTTATTAAATTTATATTTTAATTATAAAAGATTATTATTCGTGAATTATATTTGGTCAAATAGTTACATATACATTTAATCTATATGCATTTAATTTAGTGGTAGGTAGTAAGTCTACTAAACACAGATATACACGGATTCTTTTTGGCCTAATATTAAAAAAAAGTGTAATTGGTTGTAACTTGAAAAAATTATGAGATATTCCCTTAAATATTTTAGGAATAATAATTGAATAATAATACTAGTAACAATATTGTTATTTTTTTCTATCTTGAGGTTAACAAAATGTTACCAATCGAATTCGAAATAAACAATAAATCATAACAGCTGGGAAAACAAAACAATTATAATCGTGAATTGTGAAAGGAACCAAGTGTTTATTAGTGGACCACAATAATATACAATGTTTAATTGTTTTTTTTTTTCTCATTGGAGAGGACCCCATGAGAAGAAAAAAATGTCTTTTTCTGATTAAATACTTGATGTTACTTACAATTTAGTTGAACTCTATCTAACTTCAAAACCAACCGGTTTAACTCCCAAGAGCAAGAGCTAACTTTGGAATTCTCTTGTTAATGCAAAGATCACATTTTTTCCAAATTTTCCCAAACCGACATGTCTAGATCTTTAGCTCTATTTTACTTCTCTTTACTTTGCTTTCAGACCCATCTCTCACTCTCTGTCGCAGTTCCGATACCATCGATGAACGGAGAAATCGACGAAATGCTGGCCCGGAACGGTGTAATCGGAGATGAAGAAGGAGAGAAGATGATGCCATCGGAGATAAGTAGAAGAGTAATGATGATGAGGAAACAGTACATAAGCTATGGAACTCTAAGGAGAGACATGGTTCCTTGTCAGAAACCAGGTGCTTCTTACTATGCTTGTCGCTCTGGTCAAGCTAATTCTTACTCTAGAGGATGCAGTATTATTACTAGGTGTGCTAGAGACACTAATGACATCAAGACTTGAATCAAACATTGGTCTGGCATTTTCCTCCCTTTTTTCTTGACGTTAAGAACATCTAAGCTTGAAATTCAGATGCTATGAGGTCAGGCAAGTAAAAGCTTATTATTTTTCTGTGTTTTGTTTTGTAATGTTGTTGTTTAAATTATGATTTTAATGTAGTGATATGTAATTTTGGAATTATTTGGCTATCAATGTTTAGTAATTGATATTCTATATTGTTGGAAGTGTTCAATGGAGTTTTGGATAAGAAGATTGTGGATAATTGTAGGATAAAGTTGGGGTTTCTGAGCTTATTTTGGGTACTAATGAAGTCAATCTAGAAGTTTATTGCAGAGTATATGTAAAGAAATTCGATGGTTTTTGTGAGGAAATTTCACTTTTAGAATAAATTTCAGATCATGGATTCTCCGGTGGACTCGATTTGCACAGAGATTCAGATGAGTTATGGTTTAAGTTTGTCTGGTTCATAAGGATCGGTTTACTCATGGCTTGTTCTTACACTCAGCAAAACCTGGGATTTGAACACAATTCATGTTCGATTCATTTCAAGGTGTATCATATTTTATCTCAGATGCAAGTTCGATGAATTAGTGTTTAATCTTCCAAGTCGTTTCAAATTTGTGTTGGAAAAATACCAGACGATTGAAAGATCAAAAGTTAGGTGTTTGGATTAACCAATCTAAGTATACAATTGAAAGAAGCAAAAGATTTCCAACTATCGCTTTAGGTATTTTTTTTATCTCTCTTGTTCGAAAAGTAAACAACATAGAACATAAATAAGCCTAACATAACAATAGTGTAAACCAAAAGCTAGTTTATGTTGAGATATATGAAATAGAAAAGGAAGAAAATAAACAGCCTTTCAAAAACCAGAAACGAAGGCTTATTGAGAACCAATATTTGGTCATCCTCATCAGAATACCAATATCTCATATTTCCCCGACCCAAACCGACTCAAACAGTTGCCGTCAGTAAACGGCATAATCATAAAACCATACGAACCCTTGAAGTAAGAACCAAAGATTGGCCGTTTTTCTTCAGTACCTGTAGTGAACAGGCTTGTAGGGACCTTCAATGGGTATGCTGACGTAGTCAGATTGGTCTTTGGTGAGCTTGGTGAGTCTTGCACCGAGCTTACCCAAGTGAAGTTGAGCTACCTTCTCATCCAAATGCTTAGGCAAGACATACACCTTCTTCTCGTACTTCCCGCTCTTCCTCTCGTTCCAGAGCTCAAGCTGTGCAATAACCTGGTTTGTGAATGAGCATGACATCACGAAACTTGGGTGTCCAGTTGCACATCCCAAGTTCATCAGACGACCCTCGGCTAGAACAATGATGCCTGAGTTGGTGTCAGGAAACACCCACCTATCAGTCTGTGGCTTGATGGTGATACGTTTGACACCAGGGTAGGTCTCAAGTCCGTGCATGTCGATTTCGTTGTCAAAATGACCAATGTTGCAGACTATGGCATTGTTCTTCATCTTCTTCATGTGGTCGACCATGATGATGTCTTTGTTTCCGGTAGTGGTAACAAAGATATCAGCTTCTGAGAGGACATCCTCAAGGGTTAGAACTTGGAGACCTTCCATAAGAGCCTGAAGGGCACAGATTGGATCGATCTCAGTCACTATGACACGAGCACCAGCGGTCTTCATGGCTGCAGCACAACCCTTTCCAACATCACCATAACCGCAGATAACAGCGACCTTTCCAGCGATCATAACATCAGTGGCCCTCATGAGACCGTCGGGTAGAGAGTGACGGCATCCATACAAGTTGTCAAACTGTAAAGCAAACAAATCATCAGTGATATCACACAGAGCAAAATATCAGAGATCTTAATTCCACCCAAATGGATCATTAATCAAAACATATGAAAACATAAAATTGACGATTAACATCAACCACATTCAGATCTAGTCTTCTAAAGCTATTGCAATTTCTAAAACTCGAGATGTTAATAATAACACGTTACCTTGCTCTTGGTGACAGAATCATTGACATTAATGCCAGGGAACAAGAGAGCTCCAGTCTCTTGCATCTGATAAAGCCTCTTAACACCAGTAGTAGTCTCCTCAGAAACACCAACAATTCTATCCTTCATCTTATGGTACTTTTTAGGATCAGCTTGAAGACCATCTTTGATGATCGTCAAAACAATCTGAAACTCCGGATTATCAGTAGAAGTTGGATCAGGAAACTTCCCAGTCTTCTCATAAATCTCCTCAGCTTTAACTCCCTCATGGATCAAGAGAGTCGCATCACCACCATCATCAACAATAAGATCAGGACCACCTCCAGGACCCCAATCAAGAGATCTCTCCGTACACCACCAATATTCCTGAAGAGTCTCACCTTTCCAAGCGAAAACAGCAGCGGAATCACGAGCAATTGCCGCGGCTGCGTGATCCTGAGTGGAGAAGATGTTACAGGAACACCATCTGACTTCAGCACCGAGAGCGGTTAACGTCTCGATTAACACGGCGGTTTGGATCGTCATGTGGAGAGATCCGGTAATTCTAGCTCCTTTCAATGGCTGTGAAGGTCCGAATTCGGTACGGCAAGAGATGAGACCTGGCATTTCGACTTCGGCGAGCTCGATTTCGAGACGACCGAAATCGGCCTGAGACATGTCTTTGACCTTGTACTCACGGCCACTGGACGTCTTCTCCACAAGCAACGCCATTGTAATTGAAATGGTTCTCTGATCGAAGAGAAGTGAAATTGGAGTAAGTGTGTGAGAGGGAAAAAGAGAGGAAGATAGTGTTTGGTTATATAGATGAATACTGGGACTGAGATCGACGGTTCAGATTTGTTGTAGAGAGTTTGGTGGATCTGGTAAAAGAATTAGACTTTTCATCTTTTTTTAGATTTCCGATAAAATAGTAACAATTCTGTTTTCCAATAATTTACCTATTAATATTATTATATGTAATCACCCAATCAAATTATTCAAACTAGTAATTTTTTACAAAATAATGTAAAAAATATTTTAAATATGTATTATGTGATGAAAAGCAAAGCTTAGTTAATTTACGTTTTGAAGTACACATTTATTTCTTTTGTTTTAAATATTTACACTTTATATTTTAAATATATTTGCTAGATATTTAGTTAATTATTTTGTCAATGTTAGATATTATATAACACGATACTATTTGAATAATCAGGCAAAATTATTTTGTTTTTGCGTAAGAAAATACTAAAATATATTGTGATAGCTAACATTATTGTGTTAAATATCGTGTTAGCTAACATGTGGTTTGTTTTTCATTTTTAAACGACGTGTACAACAAAAAGACCAAACACATGATATTATGATACATTATATTAAAGACATAATAAATAATTATAGGATAAGGAAAGTTTAAGAAGATTCTAATACGTCTGGTGAGGCCACTAGAGATCGTTCTGACAATTCACATAGATATTTTCCTATGGACACAGATCACATTTAATGTTGTAATGTGTGTGTAAATTTGATATTATTATGCCAAATATTTGTTAAGCTTTGAGCGTCGGTGCCTTACTATAACTGCACCGTATGGTACAAAACGTCGGTGGATCTGATTTAACACCCTACAAGGAAATATATTTTATATAAGTATTAATAACTTAAGCAAAAATAAGGTGAACTCATTAATTATTGGGGTTTTTTTTTCTGTTGTATTCTAAAATATCTTGTTTGAATTTGGTTTCCGTTGCACAGAATTCAGATTGGGTAGTGATCGGATATATAATTTCTATACTATTTAGGTTATGACATAAATATGGTTCGAGATCATCATATTAATGAATTTTGGTTTTAATATGCTTTATTTTGTTAATGTCAAAAATAAGTCATATTCATATTTCTGAAATTAAATTCAAATAGGGGGATTAATCAAACTAGTTTCCCCGTATTTATAATAAATGAGTAAAATTGAAAAAGAAAATTGAACCTATCATACAAAAACATGTTTCTTATAAATATAGAAATATATAATGTATGTAATATCAAATGTTAGCTCGTGACTTTTTGGAACAAAATATTAGTTTAAGAAAATCAACTTAGACCTTTTAAATAGAGCTTTTTTCAAAAATAAAGTACTAAACATCATTAAAAATAATTTTATCCTTATTAATTAAATTAGTATTCTGTAGGTAATATTTGAAATAAATTATAATGTTTTATAATTTGAAATCTAATTATTCAGAGCTATTCTATTCACACATCATATAACTTTTTGACTTGATTAGTAGAACATAATAAGATGTTTAATGTTTATGCCCCTTAATGTTACAGTTTTATATTTTACCAATCATGGTCTTACAGGTTTCCCATTAAATAATATTATATAAAATAAAACAAAATTACAAATAAAGTTCAAGCATAGGTGAACGACATCAAGTTGAAACAGATATTTTAGAAGTGACACGATGCCTATTTTCTCTATAGAAATGTAAGAGCCACTCATTAAGAAGTTTTATAATATGGTATTGTTACCTACTTCCATATATAACTTTGGTACTTTGTGGTTTGGTAAGATTAGTCTTCAATCTCAACTACCAAATTCCCCAAAAGTTGCTTTTAAACGTGATTATACTTCACTCAGACTCATATTTATTTAATATTTTTTGTAGTTATTATTCTTCTATCTTTTACTTTCTTGTTGAAATGTCAATTGTGTAATGCACTACTTTTCTATATATGTTATTTGTAAAATATTTTAAACTGAGAAAAATATAGCATATTTTTAAAGAAGTATTTGGTGTACAAAGAAGTATTTGGTGTACAAAGATGATGAAGTAATAATTTGCATGGGTTTTAATATAGTTTCGATCGTGAAAAATATTGTTGATGTTATTAATAAGTATGGGCCATGTGGTAGACATCTACGGTCACTTTAACACAGGTTGATGTGTAACTATGGGCCATTAATGGGCAAGTGTTTTCTTACTCGAAGTTTGGGCTTATTAGTTAGATATTAAGGAAATACATTAAACAGAAAAGATACCCAACTGATAAAATGATATATCATCCTACCCACTCTTTGGTTTAGCCTTTGGTGATCTTTATATTTTTTGAGATTGAATTCTGCAAAGCCAACAAAAAAATTACTCTGTTATCTCTTCATGTAAAGAACTAACCAATAACTTTTTTTTTTTTGGTCGAGACTAACCAATAACTTATTTGAAACTACTAATATTTATCATTTTAGTAGATGAAATAGCCGTTATATAATATAGTATGTTTTTGATACAGAAATGATGCATGCAGTGATTAGTGAATAACTATGATCAAAACTTTAAGATTAAAAGAATCTTTAGCATCTGCCCAACATGGTAGGCTTTGTGATGGCCTTAACACATAATGCTTTAAACGGTTGGACCTCACCCAAAATTTAAGAGCCATCTAACAAAGTAGCTTATGGTACAGATGCACTTGTACATCCAGGGATCTAGTCTCACCGCTTATATTATATCGGAGCTTGGCTAATGAGCCGACCAATTGTGATTTAATATTAACAAAAGAAAAATAACTTGTAGTATTATATATACATGTATAGTTCACACTTCATTGTAAGTGAATATAGATGATAGAAGTGAATGGGTTGTTACAATTTTGAGTTATTTAAGTCTTATAGTCTCGGTAATATTGTTTGGGGTTTGTGAGAACTTAGAATTATGAATCCGAATTCATTGATATTATTTTCTTTTAAAAATTAAGATTTTACACAAAACGCAATGTGAAATTAGTTGGAATAATAAGAAGCTAGGATGATTCATAGTCATGCTGATGATGATATTAAATTTTGTTCACAATTAAATAAAGTCATTGTCTTTGCCTTGGCACATGGGCAAGAGTTACATCCCATAATTATCGCAATCATTTCTTAATATTAAACAATTTATCATTTTATGTAATTTCATGAACACTCCTAGGCCAGACATATCACTTCCATCTCAATCATTATTTACCTTACAAAAAAAAAAACCATTCTAGATAAACTTAACTACCACTTATGAAGCTCCTCATGATAAGTAAATGTAGCTGATTCCATACTTAACTTATTATATGGGTCCAGAATGGCAGAAGAGGCATATATGTGTTGTTGGTCCATGTTCGCAGAACTATATCCATTTATTTGTTATCTATCGTCGACTAACTTTTAAAGATTCTTGTAAATCAATATTCATGTAAATTGACGTTACATTTTATATTTAGAAATAAGTATTGAATATACAGTACTCTGTCATTATCTTATCATTATGATTTATGCCCAGTCTAGCGACACTTAACCAACTAAAAATCTATGAACTACGCTCACTGATTTTAGTGAAGTATCACTAATACTATATATTATTGGACAGTAATATTAAATATTATTGGATATTAATTAAGAAGGGATGAAAAAAATGTATTCTAAGTGGTTGAGTATCGCGAAGTTGCTCTTAATCTTGTGGTTATGATGATTCAACTAATGACGTGGCATCAAGGTTTGATTCCTACTCGCTATAATATAGTAGCTTAAAAAAAGATTTTATGGGTAGGCTTTAGGCTATAAATTGAGTCTTGTCGATCCAATTATTGACAAAAAAAGGTGGTTGAGTATCATTTCTATATTTTCTTTATTCGAATTTGTTTACTGTGTTTACTCCATGTAATATTGTTAAGAATTTATGGAGGAGATTTGATGATATATCGGATTTTGTTAAAAGATATTGTTTTATATAAAAGAAGATGGGAATGTTGGATCAAAATTAGAGTTAATTAGTTTCTCTCCAACATTTGTACTTAGATGGATCGATCGAACTACACAAACTCAGCATTTTTCATTACAGCCAAAATGGGTTTAGGCTTATTCATTAGGGACACTTGGCAAGGCTAAGATCAACCCCAAACTGGCTCATCATCTCGTTCTGTTTGGTTCACTTGTTCGATCACTGCTGGTTCTGCTGTCACACGTCTGGACCCAAATATTTAATGGCTTAATCACATGCATATATGTTCTATACTATTCAAGTGGATTGGACAAAATTCTGCATACTTCTTTTTTGCTTTTAACAGGTTTAAAAAGTTAGGAACAATGAAGTGAGAATTGATCTTTTACATCAAGCAACACAATACAACCAATAAACATATGACACATTCGTATACAAATAATAAGATTGAATGAAAAAGATAGTTAGATATGGTTTAATGGATGGGAAAAAGAATCGAGGAAATGGAAAAAAGTATCTTCTTCTCATGAAACTCTCTGCCGACAAAACAGAGAAAGAGATATTACTGGAAGTGAAGCGAATGGTCTATTCAAGTTGCAAGAAGCCAATAATCGAGATAAATTTGCTAATTGGTCAACAAAACAACTGTCACTTTCAGAACAACTAACTCAATTGGGAAATGTGCTTTTCGCTAAGGTAAATCTCTCCTTATCTTCTTCTTTTTCAATTATTTGTTTATGGCTTTCTAGCTATTTCTTCACTTTCACATTACCTCCAATTTTATTTTATTTTAGGATAGGATTTTATTATTACGTCCAGTCATAATTTTTTAATTTATTTTATTAATAGAAAATATGAAATTATATAGTTTATTCAATAAAAACTATGCTATAAATTTTGATATATTTCCCACTAAGTATAATCATGTTGTATAAATATAAAACCATATTTGAAATTCTACTAGAAAAACAGGATTTATATTAGTTATCAATTTTTTTCCCTAGAAAACAATTGAGTTTGGATCTAAACAATTTTTTATTGTCAAGAATCAGATCAACAATATTTAGTCCATAATTAATCTTTAATTTTTTTAATAATTTCATATAAAACAAATATAATTCGCATGAATCGAATTCAAGTAGAATATACAACCGAAATGACACTCACTTAATTTCTCAAATGACCTCTGTAGCAGACCAAAAAAAAAACCCCCAGTTTTGGTGGTTTTACATCCTCAGACATAATTGAATTTCGATCCACGACATATTTAGAATGAAAGATGGATCTACGTCGTATTATTCATTAGACATGACTCCAATGCAGAGCATAGGATTCCACAAAGTATGGGAAATACTAATAAAAGTACGAAGTGAAGAGAGTCCAAATCTATTGCTACATTAAATGCTCAACGTGTTATTTTAGCCTTAACTACAAACACTTTTCGTTAATTATCGATTTAGTTACAACGTCATTGTTTTACCATCATTTCTCCATTACTTCCTCTCCTATTGGTGTCAACTCATCTTGACTCTCTCTCAGCTGCACACACTAATTTTCATTAATACGTAAAAATTTTATATGAGTATTCATTACATTTTATATGAGTTGATATGAGTATTGATTAAATTTTATATGAGTTTTCTAACCAAACATTTTTTTATAGAGTAAGAGTAGAATTTCTGATTGGATAATCGTTGCCTATATTTATCTCATGTTGCTCATAAATACATATTTCCTCTGTTCTTTCTGACTAGTACTAATAGATGATTAAAAAACTTCGAAAAACATTTACTAGTTAACTATAAATGTATAATTTACTACAATTTAATACTAATAGTTATTAAAAATATATAATTAATTCTAAAAGATTGATTTTTTAATTTTTTATGAAAATTTTATCAATTAATGAATATAAAATATAAATTTAGCATTCCAGTGGAAATAATAACAAAAATACCAAGGACGTGTGGCCCAATAGTAGAGGCCACTTTAGCATTCTTCAGGCATCCGAGTTCTATTCTTCTCAGATGCAAGGGGAAGGAAAAAAGTTTGGCTATAGATCAGACCTTTGTCAATCCCATTAGTAATAAAAAGAACAAGTAAGCTTGACAAAAAAAATAACTAGTAGTTAGAATGATTCAGTTAATGAGTCAGTGAGACATCTAGAATTTGATTTCTTTCTTTTACATTTGGTAGATCAAATAAAAGTTTTAGAGAGTGGATTTTAGGCTGTCGATTGATCATTATCGATCAAATTGTTAAAAACTAATAATATAAATTCAAAATACCTAGAAAAGCAGTTGGAGAAAGTATTAACTTTTTGCGTTTTGTTTGTATTTTTCACATTCATTAACATATATACTAAGTGATAGGATAAGACCAACAACTGATTACTCATTAATAATTAGTTCAATAAGTACCATTTACAAAAGAAATCTTAAATCATTTTGAGATAATCTATCAATGAATATTTGACTTTATTTTTTTTTTATCAACATTAAGCCACAACTGGCGAGTCTATTAGCTAAGTTCCTGCATAATGCATGCGGTAGGACTCGATCGCGAGACATGCAAGTACGCCTGCTTTTAGTGGACTTATTCTTTTTATTACTTTATTTTTTATTAATATATAAGAATATAGATAGTTTTTTTTGTCTATAACTCATACCCGCTTTCTTACAAATTTAGGTTGAAATTATGATAGAAAGACAAAACATCCCAACTATTAAAAAAATAAAATAATAATAAACAAAATGTAGAACAAAATAAGTCAACTATATATTAGTACTCATAGTATGCCTAGGTTTTATATAATCTTTAATTAAAAAATTGTAGATAACAAAATCAGTTCCAAAAAATTTGTAGGTAATAATTTGATATCACGTCAAAATAGCCACATTTATCTCATGTAACGTTATATTGTACTAAATGGATCAATGAAGAGGTCATATGAACTTATTTATAAGGTTTGATTTACCTTTTTTCCTTTTTGCCTGCAACTAATAAAAAGAGGAATACGTTATCGTGTAAGAACTGTCAAATTATTGAATACTTTTTTTTTATAACTTTAATAATTAATTTGCTTTAGAAACTATGATTGAACTCTGATATTCCAAAACTCTACAGCTTTCTTCTTGACAAAGCAAATACCACAAATTACTTTTGTTTTTGATATTAACATACAAAATAAATCTTAGTTAAAAAATACATTATATATAGATATTTTAAATAATTGAAGTTGTAGTAGTATATATTAATTGAATTAACTATTTGAAAAATTAGAAAGAAATAAGTTCAAATGATTCACACAGAATGAACCGTACCGACAAAGAGTTCCGTTTTCAACTAAAAAGCCTTTGGAGAGACAAGAACAAAGACTTGGAGCCTCCGCGGCTTTGCCACATCCCTTTCATATTATTAACTCATATATTTTATTTTTATTTCAAAATAATTTTAATGCCACCGACACTTTTTTCATTTTTGTAATAATCGTTTGCAAAACAAAATAACCTCTTCCACAGAATCTTCCCAGTAACTAAAATATAAGCTCTGTCATCTCTAAGGCTAAACACATGCACAAAATTGACCAACCATATTCTAATTTCGGAAAGAACTTGCCAGAGAATATGTTTCAATTCTATCTCAGATTTTTAATTTTGTTAAAGTCAACACAAGCAAGTTAACCATTTTGTAATGTAAAAAGTTATCGAATAGCATCACATAATTATTATATATATATATATATCATATTCAAACTTTTTATGTACTTGTTTAGACTTTTCATTTTTTATAACTTATAAAAATTCAAAGAAAATAACAAAAGGCCAAAAAAAAAATTTGGATGGAGGTTATAGGAAGAACAAACCCCATCCATATAACAGATGTATTTGGTAATTTTTTCCCAGCTATAATCTTCTTATAAAGATTTTTCCATTTTATACATATTAAGTTAAAATTTTTTTATTGGAGGTAAATTCCAAAATATCAGAAATGTTGTCCAACCAAATTTTGTTTCCATGAAGTTATTTAGCAAGTACAAGAGACTCTTCTATATATATATATATATATAGATAATGTAAGTAATATATATATATATATATCTTATATATTAAAGCGGGAGACACTTTCATTTTGACCGTGTTATAAACTTTATGACAAAATTAACCTAAGGTTCATAACAATCCCTTAAAAATAGGATAATGTGATTTTGTTACAAATTTTTATATAAAAAGTCAAATTTTTTAAATTTTTTTTTTCAAAATAAAATAAAATATAATAAAATATTTCGGTTACAAATTCAGTTATTGATTTGATTTTGGTTCGGGTTTGGATTTGATTCCGGTATTTTATCAGATTCGGTTCATCTAATTCAGTATTTTGGTTATTTTAGTTTAAGGCATATTCAGATATTTTATTTTTTGAATATATTTTGGTACGATATAAATCGAGTTTGGGTCCAGTTATTTTTATATAAAAATTCAAAATTTTAAAAGATTTAATAAAAAACTCTAAAATTTGGTTTTTGGTTGGTTCCATATCGGGTTTGGATTCAATTTTTTTTAAAAAATATATAAGCTTAGGACTTATGAAGTATTTTGTCAGGTTTGGTTCATATTAGATTTTTCTAATTCGGGTTGATTTTGTTTCGAGTTTTGGGCCACTAAAACATCATTCCAAAGATAATATTCAAAATGTCAACACGGGACTAAAAACCAAATGAATACGGCTTAAAAAAATAATCAAATTCCACGCTATAGCGTGGGTTGATCCTGGTTATATATTAAAGCGGGAGACACTTTTATTTTGACAATATCATAAACTTTAGGATAAATTAACATATAGTTTATAACAACCCTTAAAAATAGGTATAAGGTAGGTTTTGTTACAGATTTATATATAAAAATTTTAAACTAATAAATATATTAAAAAACCAAAAAACAAAAGAAAATTAATATAAATATATCGATTACAAATTCAGTTTTTGATTCGGTTCAAGTTCAGGTTTAGACTCGATTTTCTGAGTACATAGATTTAAGACCCATTTATGGTATTTTTTGGGTTCGGCTTATCTAATTCGGTATTTTGGTTCTTTTGATTTAAGAGTTACTCAGATATTTTTATTTTTTGGATATGGTTCAGTTTGGTAAGAATCGAGTTGGGATTTAGAGTTATTTTAATATAAAGTTTTAAAATTAAATAATAATAAAAAAACTCTGGAAAGCTAAAATTTGGTTCGTTATTTGGTTTCGGTTCGGCTTTGGGCTTAGGTTTTTGGATATATATATATATTTAGGACTCATTTGAGTATTTCGTCAGATGGTTATTCTAATACAAATTAATTTTGGTTTGGGTTACAGTCATTGAATCAACATCACAAAAACAATATTCCAAAATATCAGCACGCATCTAATAACCTAAATGAATAAAATTTGAAAAACAATCAAACCACATATTATAACGTGAGTATAATTCTAGTATATATATATATATAACAAATCATAGAAAACACAAAGCATTTTCTTAAATTATTTATGGTATTTTGGAACTAGATAAAAAAATAAATAATTCAAAAATATTGAGACAAATTTTTTTTTGAGTGAGTTCCTTACATAGTTTTAAATTTGGTCTATATAATTCTATTATTAATAAAGTTAAAAATATTTTTTAGCCTTTTTATTCAAATATTTTTCATATTTTTACAATACAAAATAAATTTTTGAGCCCTTTTGAAACATAGACCTTATGCAAATGTCTACGTTGTCATTCCTTAAAGACGGGACTGCATAGAATCAACTAATCTCAAAAGCTAAGCCGATTCAGGACGGTGTAGCACATTTTTTCTGGTTGATATTCATAATATACTTTAAATTTACTGACATATTAATGATGAAAATGTCTTCTTTTCTTGCAACATTCATACAAAACTAATGGAACTCAAAATACGTTTGTAAATTTGGCTGTTCATGTGCAGTAGAATCGTTTAACTGTAGTATGAATTAAGTCAACGCTTAAATTATTTTTCTTGCCCACACAGAAAGACCATTCATTTAGCCTGATCTATTTTCATTACTTTGTCGAAGATCAACGTTGTTAGAATAATCTAATCTAATCGACCACTTGACCACAAACAATTCTCTATATACATCTAGTTTTTTTTTTTTTTTTTTTCCTCAACTCAAATATATACATCTTGTTAATAAATAAGTAATTTAGATTTAAGTTCATGTGGGATAATACTTGATTTTGGAAGGTTTTGTCGGTGTGTACATGCTCTTACACAATTAATACCGGTCTTTCACATTAATCAAATTAATTACGAACAAATAAATTGATAAACAAATACTTAATTGGTAAGACTGTCATCTGAATAATTATAAACTAAACACGAGCTTCTGCAATAAATGGAGAACATGGTGAATCTTCTACGAAGGCAACGAACGAGGTTTTGATCCCTTTGGAAACCAAGGCAAAACAAGTCAATTTAAATATATACATTATCTAACAAAAACGGTAGAATCGAGAGATATACATACATATTTTACACAGATTTTTAAATTGATAACTTATTTCCACGACCCGAAAAAGATTTATCAATAAATTATTATACTACTCGCAAAGGCTTGCTATCTGAGTTAACAATATGTGGTTTTTTTTCTAATAAACGTATGTGTTTTTTTTTTCTATCGGTAAAGTTCCTACGTAGTGTAGACAGTGAGATTTGATACCTAAATATGTAAATGCATATACTTTAGTAGATTTACCACATACCACTAGCTAAACCACATGCCCATCAGTAAACATATGTATCTACTAATTAAAGAAATTATTGATACAAAATCAAAATTAACCTAACGTTTTTTCCAACTTGTCCTTATACTTATTTCTATTCCAGTGTCTTTTACTTATTATATAGAGAATGCAAAAAATCGAATATTATTTTATTAAATGGGAATAATATTATTTTTTCTTTTGGAGATTTTATCTTCAATACATTAAAGTACAAAGTTTTTGTTTTTAACGTGTATATTAATCTTGCAGTAGAATATTGTAAAGGTGAGATTTGGCTCTACTGTTTTTGTAGTAAGTATGGAAATATTGGGGACATGTAAAGATGGAACATGATTTGTCTTTTTTACTTTTAGCCTTTTAGGTAATGATGTTTAACTTATTCTTATTTTTGTCGACTTCAAGAACGTTCCTTCCATATTTACTTTACCCAAATATCAAATTCATAGGTTATATTATATGCTAATGTAAGTCAGCATATCCTTTTTGGACATTAATATTTGTGTATTTAAGCTTATTAAAATGCTTTAGATTTGCTATATATATATATATATATATCTCACTTTACAAATAAATAGTTCTTTAAAAAAGTATTTCCAAATTAGTGATGTTTGGTAGTAGTAGATTGATAAAAAACACAATACAGAATGTTATTAGAAGTGCCTAAGACTAAGACTAATATAAAATCAATGATATAAATAATATTAACATAACCTTTATTTTTTATCTGGAAGAAGGTTCATATATTGAATTGTAATCAATTCTTAAATCCTTAATGTAGCCGTATATATAGTTGGTGAGATAGCCTAAAGTATCCTTTTTACCAAAAATCAAACTAAAACACACAATGAAATTAATTATGCACTGATCAGATCTCTAATACTAAATTTTAAGCTTAATGAATCCTATAATATTATTACTTAGAACTCAAGCCATATGTAGAAAACGCGTAGACAATGAACAAGTCGGCTACTTTACAATTATCTTTTTTTTTTCTGTGTTAAAAAAGGTTTCATTTATTTTCTACCTGTACTGTTCTTTAATTAATTATAGAACTCGAAAATTCATAATGTAGTATAATTTAATACTAGAAAAAAAGTGAGGAAAAAAAAAAGTCAGCAAATAAGATTAGTCCAAATGTTCACACATAAACATGTGGAAGGACTCACATGGTATTCTCCTGTCATTAGCTCACAACAAGACAAACAGAACTGGCATTGTCCTCTTCCTTAACCAATGTGTAAAATATAAATTCCTTAATTATTTCACTCATTTTATTATATATTTTGACAACTATGGTCCATACTTATATAATTATATTTGTTCTGAACACACACACAAATACATATTAAAGTTTGTACACTTTACTGTTTGAGTCATACAACAGTTACTGATACTATTTTTTATAAATAAAACTAGTTTGTTGGTTCTTGTTTTATAATCTCAATATTAATTACAATTGTCATAAGTTTAGTTTGTTTTGCTGTTTTGAAACTTTCTATGCTTACAGAAAAACATCTTAACATATTAATATCATTTTATGTTAACAAACCATTAATTAAATTGAGATGACATGATCATCTTAAGTTAGATTTAACTAGAAGTCAACTTAGGTATATATTGTTAATAAGTACACACACATATATATATATATATATATATATATGTGTGTGTGTTTACAAATTGTTGACTCAAAACAATGGGATACTCGGACCTATAACTATATAAGAAGTTGCTGGTAGCATTATTATGGATTGTGAACAATAAAATAAACCATAGATAACAAACAAAATGTACAATATTAACTTCTACTTCTAATAAAAAATCTAAACCCTTAGTGACACTTAAAATCTCTGACTAGTTGGTCAAAATTTCCTAAACGCGTTAACTATTTAACTAGAATCCATCATTTACATGTTTTTATATTGAGGTATGAAGTTGATCTCTAAATGTTTATATATACACCAACCTAGATAAAAATAATAATATACGAGAACGATTATGTCTTTAGTTTGCCTATTTAACTTATCATATGAAAGTCTGTATTTAAACCATAAATTTGTGTTTGGCTATTGTCTCGTCATAATTAACGTCCTCGATTATTTTCTTGACACGCTCACACAGTCGATCTATAATCTAATTATGCCCATAATATTACTCGTTTAATATTCTTTGAATCAAGTTGTTCTTTGGTAGAGTTGAAGTATTGTGTTATAAGGAAATATATTTTGCTCATCATTTGATATCTATCTAAATATTTTATGATGAATTATGTTTTACAAGATCATGATGAGATTTAAAAAATAATGATGAGTTTAAAAGATAAAGATAATGATGGAAACATTTATGTGTTATAAATATTCTGACCAAACCTTTAAAAAGTTGTTTTAATTAGTTTCTTAAACAGCTATATACTTTTAAAATGATACGAATAGTTGTATATAAGTATGATTTAATTTATTGTAGGTTATAATACTTGCAAATGAAACCGTAGTCGGTGAATAAAAACAAGTTATATTTCGATAAATTATAACGTGAGTTGGACAATATAGAGAGAAACTTGGACAGAATCGGTATTCAGAATTTCAAATCATTGGATTGTGAACATCCGATATGTCTTTGATACATGTGTCGAAAATTGGATGTGATATGTTTTGGCCTTAATAACATGTTGTTTTGTTATTTAATATTTATCAGCCACTGGTTCGTCTCATTTGTTGCCATGCACTTCCTTAATCAAAGCTACGACGGTATTTCTACTTTCAAACAACATAATTTAGTATTTTACCACCAATTAATACAACAATTATATGGAGAAAATCTAATTTATAACTCAACTCTCAAACTTCTAATAATTATGCGGGACATGAAGGGTTTAAGAAGTGTTTTAGTGAAATCAAAGATTATAAAGAATAACTCTTACTATTAGTTTTAGAAAACTAACTCATAAACTAGAACTCTCAACAATGAACTCACATCTTATGTCAGAGACATTGACATCTTTTTATATAGACTAGATTATTCCTAATTTTAATAAGAAGATAATTATTTTTTGGATAACTTCCTAGAACATCCAACTATGTTTTAGATTGTTTTCTAAAACATTTCAACTAGTCTAGTCTATTAACTTGCAGTTCAAGCTACTAACTTCAAACTTACTCATTCTCTCTCTTAAGATTGAAGTCGATTTTCTCAATGTCTTTAACTCCAATAAAATCTCTAATTTCCTTGAATTTGATCCTCATGTGTATATGTTTACTCTTGGAATGCCATCCAGTAGATTCACTTATCTTAGCAAGATGTAGATGTATCTTTTCTTTAGTTTCATTTGAACCTTGTATACACGATTTCTTGATCTTTTGGCTATAAGAAGCAATTTTCCATCTTGATCATGCATTGTTAGATGATATCTTTTCATCCTTATGTCACAACGTGATTCAATGACTTGTCCAAGACTTATTATATTACTCTTTAAGTCTGGAATATAATACATATTTGTCATCTCTTTGGTATCTCCATTCTAATCAATGAACAATATTGAACCCTTCCCTTTGATATATGTTCTTGAATCATCTCAAAATCTTACTAACCTGGTAATGGAGTCATCAGTCGTGGTAAAATATCTCCTATCTCTAGTCATATGTTTACTAGCACCATTATCAAGATACCAAATATTTCCTTCTCCATTGTTTGTTTCAAACTTAATTGGTATGCAATTCTCTTCATTCAAGAAAACAGCCTCGTGCATCAAGAAATCATCTGGTTCTTGTGTGTCTTAATTGTTATTGTTTTCTTGTGCTTCTTGTAGTTCCTTGTTTGATTTGAGATTCTGAATACATCAACTTGTTCTGATACCTTCTTCTTAGGCTTTTAAACGACCTATGACATTCTCAAAGTTTGTAGTATTAAGATCCAAGATTTTTCACGAGATACAACTACATAGATGTATTTCTTCCAAGGAAGACACTTGAGAAACTTTTTAACCAACTTCGATTCTTCTATATTCACTCCTAGAGAAGATGATTCTAATGATATCTCCGATAACTTACCCACAAAGTTATTTATAGTCTCGGTTTATTTCATCTTAAGTCGATCAGATTTTGCCATTAATGTTTGCCCTTTCAGCCTCCGTATTATGAATTTTGATTGCTTCCCATACTTTTTTTGTCGTGTCTCACTCTCCAACTTGCAAGATAAGGGTTTCGGGTAATGATTGGAACAATAGAGCCATTGCCATATTCTTCTCTCCAACAGATTTGTTCAGTTTCAATCACTTCCCAAACCTTGAGTACTTTAAGACAAACTTTCATCCTCATTACCCATATGATGTAGTTAGTTGCACTTAACACTGGATATTGTATAGAATAAGATCGTCCTCCTCTTTTTTCTTTCACCGCCGGTACGATGGGAAGATCGTCTCCTATGGTTTCAATTTGTTTTGATTAAACCTCTGTTTGAATCCCTCCTTGATTAAGACTCCCTCTTAATCTTTCTTTATAGGCTCTAATACCAATTGAAGATTTTAAGAAGTGTTTTAGTGAATTCAAAGATGTATAGAAAATAACTCTCTTTTTAAGATTTAGAAAACTAATTCAAAAACTAAAGCTCTCAATAATAAACTCACATATGCCAAACATGGACATCTCTTATATAGACTTGATTATTTCCTAACTCTAATATGAGTTGAAGACAATTATTTTTTGGATAAATTCCTAAAACATCCAACTTTTAGATAATTTCCTAAAATATCTCAACTAGTCTAGTCTATTAGTTTACAGCTCAAGCTACTAACTTCAAGCTTACTCTAACTGGGCAAATGCGGTTCATAAAATTGATCAATAGTGGAAAATACTGTAGAGATAGATATTTAAACAATTGATCAAAAATACATTTTCAGTTAAATTCTTTATTTTGTTCAGAATAATTATTTATCTATATAATCACGTAATAATTTTTTTTGTCAATCTTACTCAGTTAAGTAAATAGTGAGGCCAAAGATAAGGAATATTGTTCACAAAAACTCGATCCCTAGAAAGCTCTCTAACATTGCGAGCCAGAAAATCGGCTTTGTGGTTAAGAGCACGAGGTATAATAACAATAGAACGAACTCAAAAGAGGCTTCTGAGACAGAAAAAATCTTCAAGGTAAAGTAAAAAAGGCCGGTCAAGCTTCATGATCTTCAATCATCTTCTTTAACTCCGTGCAATCCACAAAGAATTCAACTTTTGTAATCAGAAGAGATAGTAAACACGTCATGGCCCATAAAAAGGCTTTAAGTTCGGAGTGAAAGGAAGAAAGATTTCGCCTAATGTTTCTAACCACATAATAACATTAACTTACATATTTATTATTATTTTCTAGTTATGATATTTATAAATTAAAATATGGATTTGTCAAGCAAAAAGACAACCTTCAAAGATAAACTTTGCTTCTTGTTTACAAAATTTTATTTTCATATAACAAGGAGTATAAATTAGTACAAATTATTTTTGATTTGGCTATATGCAATTTAAATAATGCAAACTATTTTTTTATCATATAAAATTTTAATTTAATAAAACACTAACATAATGAAGAATCAAAGATTAAAATTTGTATGAAGAATGATTTAATAAAGAATAACTCTCTTTATTATAGTTTAGGAAAATAACTCAAAACCTAAACTCTCAAGCTTACAAGAATAACTCTCTCTAAAGCTCTCAATCAAATTCTTAAAGAGTTGTTATGACTCAACAACTCTATTTATAACCACATATCCTAATCCTAATTGATATAGGTAACTCTAGTTCTAGATAACTCCTAGAATCTAATTAAACCTAATCTTCTTAGGATAGCTTGCACTTCAAGCTAATCTCTTGATCTTATCATCAAGCTTATCTTCAACACATAATTAATAACAATTCTTCAATATGAAGAGGGTATTTTCCAAAACCAAAAATTCCCAAAGCAGATTTACATTCCACTCTTTATATTCCAGGTTTATCTATTGGTCTAGCTAGCATTTGGAAAAAATTTAGTGTCAGATTTATTGTCAATCGAAATCAGCATGAGGTATCCCAAATACACAAATGTTACTAATTTAAGAATAAGTTAAGAGAAGTGAGCTAGGATTTAGTTCGGTACCTCTCTAGCTGTTTTACCATTATAAATGAATTCGAATTCTGAGCAAGTTAGAAAATTTGGAGCTCGATTGAGTTACGGCAAGATGTAGATTCTACTTTGTTATAACCTCGTTAAATGCTCACATTTTTTTTTCTGTTCATTAATCATTCCGCAAATTAAATTAGATCTTAGGCATAATTAATAGTATGTTTAAACATAAATAGTAGATATCTAGTAAATTCTACCACTTTGAAGTATACTTTTCGTTGGATTTATTAATATGTAAATATTTATTGTATAAAATTAAACTTTAACTATTTTTATCATTAAATTTAAAGGAATGAAAAAGAACCAATATCATAATAAATGAGAATTTGATAGGACACAAGTTGAAAATAAAAACATTTGTTATAATCATAAGATATCTCCATAAAAGATAAAGATAAGGACAAACTTATTATCTAGTAGTAATGAAAAAACTTCGTAGTTAATAAACAGATCTTGACTTTTTCATTAGTTAGAGCAAAAGTAAATTCTGTAAGAAGTTTCCAATGGAGAACAATCTAACTCTTCGAATGTGGCATTAACCTAATTTCGAGATCTATCCTATATTTCTGGTAAAATCAAACTCATGTAAAAAATACCGACATCATTACAATTATATTAATATTATTTTCATTATTATACTTTAAAATCAACTGGTTTATTAAATTTATTTATTCATTTTAAGAAAAAAGTGGTTTCCGACCAGCAAATATTTTCTCTTTTTTTCTTTATAATCATCAGATCGCTCCTTCACTTAGTTTTCAGGGCTCGAAAACTCTCGCAAACCCTCTCAACTTCTCTACTACTTTCTTAAATTCAACATTTCGAGCTCCTTTCGATTCTTCTCTGAGTTATAATCAAAAAGACCAAAATGCCCTTATCGTCGACGGCGGATACAAGTAAGACGGTGAAGCTGGAGAGGTACAATAGCTACCTCCGTAAGATTCACAGTACCAAAGTTCTCAATGCTTCTTCCAAAGTTCTCTTCAGAGCAACGCTTCTTGTTGCTCTCGTTCTTGTCCTCCTCTTTGCCATCAATTACCCTCCACTTTCCGATAGTCGCGCCGCCGCAGCACACCACCTCCACCGTCGTAGCTTCTTATCCACCGGATTATTCTCTTCCTCTTCTTCCTCCTCTTCTATCACCGGAGGAGCCGCTTGGGAGAAGCGTGTTAGACAATCTTCAACAGCAAAACGACCACATGGTCTCTCTGTTCTAGTCACCGGAGCAGCTGGATTCGTTGGATCTCATTGCTCAATAGCGCTACGAAAACGTGGAGATGGAGTCTTAGGATTCGACAATTTCAACGATTACTACGATCCATCACTCAAAAGAGCAAGACAAGACTTGTTAGAGAAACAACAAGTGTTCATCGTTGAAGGTGATCTCAATGATGGACCTCTGTTACGCAAACTCTTCGATGTTGTTCCTTTCACACATGTTCTTCACTTAGCTGCTCAAGCTGGAGTTCGTTACGCAATGAAGAATCCTCAATCTTACATCGCATCAAACATCGCTGGATTTGTAAATCTCCTTGAAGTAGCTAAAGCAGCTAATCCACAACCTGCAATTGTTTGGGCTTCTTCTAGCTCTGTTTATGGTCTCAACACAGAGAATCCATTCTCTGAAGAACACAGAACAGATCAACCAGCGAGTCTCTACGCAGCTACTAAAAAAGCTGGAGAAGAAATCGCACATACTTACAATCACATCTACGGTTTATCCTTAACCGGACTCCGGTTTTTCACGGTTTACGGTCCTTGGGGAAGACCAGACATGGCTTACTTCTTCTTCACTAAAGACATACTCCATGGAAAATCAATCGACATTTACCGAACTCAAGACAATCAGGAAGTGGCGCGTGACTTCACATACATCGATGATATCGTTAAAGGATGTGTCGGTGCATTAGACACGGCGGAGAAGAGCACCGGAAGCGGCGGAAAGAAGAGAGGACAAGCTCAATTACGAGTATACAATTTGGGAAACACATCTCCGGTTCCGGTAGGGAGATTGGTTTCGATATTGGAAGGATTGTTAGGTACGAAAGCAAGGAAACATCTGATAAAAATGCCTAGAAATGGTGACGTGCCTTACACCCATGCGAATGTGAGTTTAGCGTATAAAGATTTCGGGTACAAACCCACGACGGATCTCGCGGCGGGTTTGAGGAAGTTCGTCAAGTGGTACGTTAGTTATTATGGAATTCAGCCGAGGGTAAAAAAGGAAAACTCTCGCGCCGAAGATTCCGCTTAATAATCTCTTTGTTTCCATCTCTTTCATCATCACATGCTTAATTTATTTTTACAAAAAAAAAAAAAACATAAATCATTTACAGGGACAGATTTATGTATTTTTCTATATTTTAAAATACAAAAAAAAAATCATAAATGTTTTTTTTTTCTTGTGGTGGTGGTCCTTTTTTTAGGGGAACAAAGTGTGGGAATTAAATTGTTCCAGCTGTATGTTATAATAGAAATATATATAGAAAAAAAAAGTCAGAGAAATGAAGGGGTAGAATTGGAAATATATGTGAGATTTGTTATGTAATAAATGAATGGATAAGATCTTGCTGGAAAGTGTTTAGAGCAGATCTTAGCCGTTGGATTTTATAAATGTAAGGAATGAAACCTGTGATCCATTATTACAACTGTAACATAAATTTAAATTCTATTCTCCTTTTTATTTTCTTTTTGCCTTTTCACTACTTTTATTTTTATTTTTTGCTATTTCTTGCCAAGACCAAACTAAATTATATTGAAAGCAATGCTTTAACGTAGTTTTATTTGGATGAAATTGACCCATTAAAAAGTTTTTAGTCCGAATCGCAATAAACCAAAAAAGAGAAAAGAAGAGGACCATTGGTATTGGACCCTATTTCTTTTGTCTGTCTTATCTTAGATTATTATCTTTATTCTTTTTCTTTTCGTATAAGAAACTTTAGCTTTTATTTTCTTTATGATAAATTTTGATAATATAAGCTTGAGAAGTTATTTAGATATTCACTTTTGATTATATGCAGAAATACAGAAATATCTCATCACGAGTTATGCATGTTATATTCAAGAATTTCGTATGAAAAATCTTTCTCTAATTCAGAAAAGAAAAAAACATTAAATGCAGAAACTTATAAAAAACTATTACTTAAAACGATGTGTGTTTTAATTTTTTCGTTAATTACTCAATAGTCAACATCATTAGTATCTAAGGGTCATTTGCATCATTATAATACGTTGGGTTTAAATACACCTAAATTCTTTTTTTGTTGGATTTTATAGGTAACATGGCAATATGCTGATTTTTTTTCAATGTTTGCCACATTTCTTTTTTTGACACAATTGTTTTCTTCTTTACGATTTTGAATTAAATTTGTTAGAAGACGTAAACTTATAATATTCTTCTACAACTATAAATAACATGTAAACATTTATAAATTTATCATCTATGTAATATCTAATCACACAAGAAAAAGCTTAAGTGTAAACATAGCAATTGTACATGCCTTCATAAGAAAAAGCTTCTCGGCTTCCAAATAAAGTGTTGAATATTGTATGATGGGCCGTCCATAAAATGACTTTAAAATTCAATTATAGGGCTCAAGACTACTTTGATCAAATCAATAATTTCGACCATTATAATACTTTGATCAAATCATATCATAAGTCACTTTCTTTTACAGATCACAACTGTTTTTAGTGATAGAACGACTAAAGTTGTCGTAAAACTGTTCCATATTTAATGAATAAGCTATGAACGGTAACACAGTTTTTATCTTTTGCCTTTTAGTTTTATGTACTAATCATTGCTTTTCCAATCACAGACAGAACAAATAATATGATATCTGATCTCAAGAGCACACAAACATGAAGCAACAATTCGATATTTATTAAAAGACAACCATAATAACATGGCCAAGTAAGTTCAGCAAAACCAATTAAGGTTTGTTTGTAGCTAACAAAGAGAAAACAAACAAACTAACTACTAAAAAATCAGAGGCCTTCACTGAAATCCTATGGCTTGTTTGATCAGTAGCCTCCACCACCATAACCACCACCACCACCAAATGATGGTCTTGGTGGTCTCTCGTTTGCCATATTCACACGGATGTTGCGACCATTCAGCTCCTGATCATACCCAAACCCCAAAGCAATAAAATATCATAAAAGACTTAAGACTTTATAGACAGAACACAATCAACACTATGCATCAATATTAGTCTTTCTAACCTTTCCATCCATTTCTTTTATGGCACAGTTTGCAGAATCCTCACTTTCAAAGCTGACAAATCCAAAACCTCTGGACCTTCCAGTCTCTCTGTCTGCAATCACCGTTGCTATACAACCAAAGACACAACATTGGTTTGAGGAAACAACATAAATAGATCCCTAGTCACTACAAATTCTTTGACCGTTCATTCAATCAACCCAAATCATCATTCCATCATATAAAACTAAAATAATCAAAACATTCTTGAATGGTTTAGTAGATTAACATAGCCATATTAGAATCAACTCAAACTTTTACACTCTCTATTCGGAGACAGACCCCAATGGCCTACCTTCAGTAACGTCACCAAAGTTAGAGAAAGCTTCCTTTAAGGACTGGTCATCAGTTCCCCACGAGAGACCTAAAAACACAAGTAAAACAACATTGTAGGGTATAAAAATAAATTAAGTATCAGCTACAAAACCAATCAAAGCAAAGGAAGATATAGATGTAGATAAACTTACCACCAATAAAAAGTTTGGTGGACATGTAACGGAGAGAGCCAAGCATCGAAGTTATTGGAACATTTGAGCTCTGAGAAACACCTTGTCTCAAAATACCGCTAAGTTTGTTGCAGAAAGCCATTTCAAATTTTCTGTACACAAAAACATATGAAGCCAGTAAAAAAACCAAATCAACAAGCCATAAGAAACCGATTCTATTTCTCCGAATCTGTAAAACCAAAATCTACAAGCTACGAATATCATTTCTTTTCGAATAGACCATAAAGGATCCAAAACCTACAACCACTAGATAATCAAAAACCAAAGGAAAAGACATTTAAAGAGACAAAAGCAAACCTTGGCGAAATTAGGGTTTTGGCTCAGTGAGAGAGTGAGAAAAAGAGGCAACGAGAGGATGAAGACAAAGTGTTAGGGTTTAAGGGATTGGTTTAAATACAGAGCTCACAAACACTTATTTCTTTTCTAAGATATTTTTTTTGCTCAAATTAATGCCATGCGGAGAGGTGTATTTTATTATAGTGTACCACAGTTGTTGTACAATAGAACAAAGAGATAAAAGGGTAATACAGTCTTCAAACTACCAATGGAAAAGCAGTAGTGTGTTGAATGTAGAATAAAGGTTATGTAGAGAATAATTCCCGAGCTTCGCTTTTAACTTGTTCTTACTTTGTTGCCACGTCGACTTTTTTAATCCACCACGTCGACGGCTTCATATTGCAACATGGATTAAAAGCCCACTATAAGGCCCAATCAGTCCATTACAATGTTGGATATAATAATAACATCAATTATATAAGGCCAATTAGCTCAACATACTGTTAGGAAATGAGGTAAGTATTAAGTAACATAAGTTATCAATGTTACATTTGAAAGTATCTTAAGGAGGATGTTGCCAAGATATTGGAGATTGAGGGGCCATAGTAGAAAGAGATGAATTCAAATCCTTATGCTTCATCCATTCTTTACAATTGGTTATGATCTTAAACCTCTAATTAACCGAAGTTAAATGAATTTTAGGCTCGACCAAATCTCAAATAGACAATGTTTATCCTGACTCGCTCAAATTTGATTGTTTATATGAGATTTGGTCCGGTTTAGGTCGGTTAATTTATTATTTAAGATCATAACTAATTATTGATTTACAACATAATTAAAATTGTCCAACAATTTATGTAATTGGATATATTTTGTATAGATTCGTATATTATGTGTGGACTTCGATAATCATTGTCTAATTTTGGATGCAATTAGACATTGTATGTATACTTTTGATGGAATTAGAGAAAAAGTCTAAATATAGATTGATTAGTTGTTATAACAAAATTATAGGGTGAAAATAGAATGCCAACTCTTTTTAAAAATTATTTTGTTCTCTTAGACGCTAACTTTAACCCTGGTAGTGGTAATCATTTTTGAAAAAATTTAGAATAATATGAGTTAACAAGATAACATAAAACAGCACTATCGAAACATATGAAAGTGTGTATATAGCCTTTAGTCTAATACAAGGTAGTAAGTTTACTAAAGACAGACGCACTTGTACATCTAAGGATCAAATTTTTACTGTCTATATTATGTAGGAATTTGGCTAATAGACCGGTTAGTTATAATTCAATATTGACAAAAAAAACATATGAAAATGCTGCATAAAAAAGAAATAATGGATAAATTAACATAATTACTGTCCCTACCCCCAAAAATACTGTATGTTGTAATTAGCATTGATTATGAGTTTTTTGCATTGTATCATGTAACGTTTTTTTGTTAACTGATTTTCAGTTGATCATGTAGCATTATTATTAGCAATGTTTCTTAAACAATAATTAGCATATAGTTACTATTTTATCATATAACTAGGATTATACCCGCGTTATAACGCGGATTTGATTGTTTTTCAAATTTTGTTCATTTAGGTTATTAGACCCGTGTTGATATTTTGAATATTGTTTTTGAGATGTTGATTCAAG
Source organism: Lepidium aucheri (assembly GCA_900406435.1). Lineage (NCBI taxonomy): Eukaryota > Viridiplantae > Streptophyta > Magnoliopsida > Brassicales > Brassicaceae > Lepidium > Lepidium aucheri. Next base: position 70,655 of record OVBA01000348.1, read on the forward strand.
GATTGTAACCCGAACCAAAATTAATCTATATTAGAGGAACCATCCGACAAATACTCAAATGAGTCCTAAATCTATATATCCAAAAAACTAAGCCCGAACCAGAATCAAAACAGAATCAATAACCAAATTTTAGCTTTCTCGAGTTTATTATTATTATTGTTTTTGATTTTAAAATTTAAAATAAAAATACCTATAAACCTGAACTCAATCTATACCGAGACGAACCATATCCAAAAAATAAAAATATCTGAGTAAGTCTTAAATAAAATAAAAAACTAAAATACCGAATTAGAGGAACCGAACCCGAAAAAATACCATAAATGAGTTTTTATTTTATGTACCCAAAAAAACGAGTCTAAAACCAAACCTGAACCAAATCAAAAACAGAATTTGTAACCTATAAAATTATATTAATTTTATCTTTTTTGTTTTGGGTTTTTTTAAATCTTTATTAGTTTAAAATTTTTATATATAAATTTGAAACAAAATCTACCTTAAGCCTATTTTTAAGGGTTGTTACAAATCATATGTTAATTTTATGATATAGTTTATAACATGGTCAAAATGAAAATGTCTTCCGTTTTAATATATAAGATATTTATGTCACTGACATAAACAAATTAAAATATATGATTTATAACTCGGGTCGTCGATCTATTTCCACACGGTAAGTTTCATATAGTATCATTTCCACATGAACTTTAGGGGTAGATGTAGATCCACCTGAACTGAAAGTTTAAATCCTTATTACACCCAAAGAAAAAGTTAAATATCTTGTTTCACCTCTTGTTGGTTCAATCGGTTTGGAATAGTGAACCGAAAGAAATTGGAGGTGTAACCTGTAACCCGAGTTGCCTAACCAAATTAACCCGACCCGCTACAATCCATAAGCATAAACCTATCCGATCAAAAAATCCCTAAATCACAGATGACGAATCCAAATTTCAATTCTTCAAATCATGAGTTTAATCTTCAGATATCTCTGTCGATTATTGTTGTAGATGATTAGGGTCTGTTTTCTATACTAATTTCTCTATTTTTGATTGTCGATTACAATAGTTTGGTTGATTATACTTTTATCGTGTGTCTAAGGGATGATGAGTAACGACTCAGGTGAATCGAGTGGCGTCTCCCAACCATGTCGTAGAGGTTTCGTGAATGGTATTCCAACTAGTTGTTGGTGTGGTTCAGCCGTAGTTGTTAAGATTTCTAAAACTGAAGCTAATCCATATCGAAGGTTTTACCGTTGTGCTTATGCAATGGGAAGAAATGTAATGAATATTATGTTGTATGTTGTTTGCATTCTCATTATATAAAAACTTCATCTCATTCATATTCTTCTGTTGTAGGTTGAAGGTCATGTTTTTAAGTGGGAGGATGAGGGGATGATAAACGAGATTGAGTCATTGACTATCTCGGTCAACAAGCTGGAGATGGAGTTAAGAGAGAAATCAAGAGAGATGGAAGAGTTGCAGAAGATCAATTATGAGAAGATGGAAGAGGAACTGATTGAGAAGGTGAATCAGATGTTGGTTGAAGCAAAGTACAATACCAAACGAACCATCATCATTGTTGTTGTAGGATGTTTGTTTGTGTTAGGAGTTAGCAAAATCGTAGGTTGATGAGTGTTTTTGTTGTTTGTAGTCAGAGTTTTCGTCGTCGGAGCTAGCAAAATTTTTGTTGTTTGTAGTCAGAGTGTTTTGGTTGATGAGTGTTAGAAGATCATTTTGTTGTTTGTAGTGGTTGTTGTAAGAATCTTAATATTTATCAATCATGTTGTTTACTTAAATCTCAGCCTTACATTCATTCGTAAATGTAACTTACATTCATTCATCAAATTCATCAATAACCTGTTTTACAAACTTAGAATTCAACTTATATTCATTCATAAAAGGGATTCATCAATAACAAGTTTTCAGAAGTACATATAACCGAAGACATGCTTTTCACAAAAACTTCTCCAAAGCATGTTGACATATTTAAATCCTAAAGTCACA